>JANVCF010010015.1:0-26271 GCA_025388745.1 Hydrozoanthus gracilis
AAAGCGTTAAGCCTGATAGCTCGTTGAATTCCTCCTGGGATTTGGTTTGTGGGTTTTCTTTACAAATTAATCGCTTCTCTCATGCGTAAGTAGTCGTTTTTTTAAAATTTAATATTGACAGATTTTTTCATTACATATAGGGTTAAGCTTTTCTTCATCAAATAATCGCTTCTCTCACGCGTAAGTAGACTTTTTCTTTAAATTTAACATTGATAGATTTATAAAGTAAGTCTTTTCCCACGTACAGAATTAAGCTTTTGCATCTGTTTATCTTGCTGCTGAAGGTTAGATACGTACAAACTCATCACAATCGTAACCATAGTTACGTCATTGTTATTACTGTAATCATATAACTTATAAGTCATCGCACGAAAACACGTTGAAACAATCCATATGAAGGGAAAAGCAAAGCTCTGTCAAAGCCAAAGGCTTCAAAGGCTGGTGTTCGAGCTATGACTGCTAACAGGTTGAATATTTTGTAAAATCCAAATGGACGGTAGCACTTCAGTTGCCAATGCCTATGGTCATTTCGGTCAGTTTGGTTTTGACGCATTCCCTAGTGACGCCGAAGACAAAAGATGAAGCGGTTGCGTAAGTGGTGGTGCCCTAAACAAAATAAATCATCAAAATTCCAGCATAGCCGACGTGACGTTGGGTGCTATCTCGGCAATAAAAATGTTGTGTTCAACTTAAACGCTAAGATGCATGTTGGTTCAAAGAACGTTTTCTTGATAAATGCGTCAACTTCGGGTTTTTCCAGTTCTGTTCGTGTGAAATTGGAATTATATTTTTATTTATTTTTTATTTTTTCAGTTTATTTACTTTGTTCTTCATTCCTTATATATGATTTATTTAAAATAGAATAGCCACCTGACTAGATTAGCTTTATATTTATTTCGTGTACCAAACCACCATAATTCTATTTATTTTAATTATCATTTAACTTGTAAATTATGTTTTTGAAGAGTGTTGAAATAAACATCAGTTGTAGGTATACGTCATATTTATTTCACTCGTTGTGCCTCAATCATACCAGTCATATTTGAAAACTGTAATAAATACTCTCACGTAGAAATGTCTCACTCACTTAAACTTTCAGGTCACACAAGCTGAAAATTTTATTTAGAACAAATATATTTTACAATCTATGACTCCCGCGCTGATTTTACGTCACCATTTTTCTGCTTTTTATTAAGTTGTCCCCCGACACAACCGACTGGAGAGCGACTAATTTAGCACGTATAACTTGAGCTGTTTTCAACAGCAAGTTAATAAAACTTATTATAGCACCAAATTATGTTTTAGGGGCAAGGCCGGTTATAGTTATAAGTTAATAAAACTTATTATAGCACCAAATTATGTTTTAGGGGCAAGGGTTACGGGTTTGAGGCCTCGATTCTAGATTTCGTCATTTTCACTACCAGGCAACGTATTGGCGATACACAATCGAAAACACGTGTGCGTTGGTTTGTTTTGGCTCAACTGACCGCTTTTATTCGCTTATTTCTAGATCTAGTGCGCCAGGTCTAGTGTTTCTGCAGCCATTCTCGCAAAGTCCCCAGGTAAGTACATAGAACAGACTTTCTTTCAAAAGCTGGTTAAGGTATTTTGTAACTTATTTAAAATATATTCCTAGACTCAATCCCGCACTAAGTTGACATTTCTCAAACAGTTTTTTCACACAGTATTATTGAGTGATCATTTAATACTCTAGTTGCTTTTCAAGGTATGCACGTATCAAAAGCGAAAACATTCATGCATTCAAAAGTAGATGGCCAATAATGCACAATGAAAGCCGCGGGTTTGCAAACTGAAGTTACATGTTTTCACACTAAGAAAGCGAGTAATTTGTATGTTCGCAGATACTTATTTTCACAGAGGGTACCGATAACTAGTGTTGATGTGTTTAATCAGTGTTCTTAAATACGTTCAGGTTTTGGTTTCGTTTTTGGCATTTTCACGAAAAGACGCACGGAAGTATTTGCGCTTAGTACAGAGCTTGGAACATTTTCTGAAACTTCAGTAAGCTGTAAAATACAACTTCATTAAAAATGGCGATGATTTCATGGCACATCTAAGCTTTTGTGCGCCATAAGACAATCTCCCATGCGCAACCACGCCAATATGTTTCTAATTAAATTACAAATCAAAAAAGAAGTAACTTTTGCCTGAAGCTATCCGGATTTAAACTCACGTCAAAATATAGTTATGATGAAAAATGGAAATCCGCAACGTTTGAACTGTTCAACATGAATCTTAGATTTGTTTATCATTAGTGAGGCTTTGCGTTAACGTTTGAACAGCCCTGGTACAAAGATTACAGCGTTTTGTAGTGATTTCAGGCGCGGTTGATACTTAGCCTGCCCTATCCCTATCCATATATGGATATCTCGCTATATAACTGTATATATCATATCATTTCGACAGTAGCTGGCTTTTGAATATCTAGTACTGTAAATGATCGATAGTCAGGCGTGCAGTGGCCGAAATCATTAACTCCTAGTTAGTTTTAAGAAACGATTCGCAAGGTTACCTATCACTGTTTTCCTTCGAGAAAACGACGGTAGAATTATGACGAGCGTTGCATGTAATATAAACCACAGCGTTTCGTTTTACATAACACGGTTTGCCAGGAGCCACATTACGTACTGTAACAATTTACTTTTGTAGCTCTTAAAACTGCGTTTCAGTCTTGACGAAACACATTTCGTCTCTCCTTACCCTCGGCCATTCCTATCTGCTTCTTTATCCTAGAATAACTCATGAAAGCAGAAGCAAATAATAAACAAAGATTTATTTCTACTGCCTGAAAAAGCAATTGAAATCAGCTTGTTACGCTCTACCGCGGCCACGCGTGCAGTATGAGTTTGTAGTTTCCTTCTCGATTTTTTATCAATTGTAAGCTTGTGTTTTATTTTGATTTGATATGTTTTACCTCGATATTCTGTTAGCCTTACGCCTTTGAAAAGTTTTTTTTTCATTCAAGAGATGCTTAGGAAAAGGGTGATTGCTATGAAGACTTTGGGACAGTTGTTTTATCCACCTTAGAACTTTGTCAGCACGCCCTGTTTCCCGCCATTTTTACACGATTACCGCAACGTCGCACATTGCAATGCCGTTTTCAGTAGAGGTTTGTGGGTATCATTCGAAAAAGTTTTTTTTTGTATTACGGTTTTAATCACCTTACAGCAGAAAGATACAAATTCTATTTTTTTTTGAAAATTCAGACGAAATTTGAAATGGACAAGTATTGTGGCGATACCCGAATTTTTAACAAAAGGTTAAAACAGAGGCAGATTCTTCAAACACTCGTTTTTATCAGTTAAAATTCGAAGTTAGTAAACTAGTTGATAGACTATTCGTTGCCGTTTACTATGAATCCATAGTCAACCCGTCGCTTTGCGCCTTGTTGGGAAAACTCTGATTGTTATATACGTTCGTCACGTGACTAACTATCCACACGCCGTCAGCACCCTTCCGACAGCGAAGATTTCAAACCTTCAACTTTCTAATTAATCGTAAAGTAGTTATTGTTATTATTAGCCGACATAATAAACAGCTTTTTTTAAAACTGTTCAAAGTAGTGACTGACTTCACAAGTCTGTGAACGAGGCTCTATAAAGAGATAGATGACAGTTTGGGCAGACCATTTTTTTACACGGTATCTCAATAGTTCAGCCTTCTTGAGCCGACACAGCTTTAAAACATTGAAAAAGCTCGGCAATGTTTAAAGTGTGCACATTTCAGTACCATTTTGTAGTTAAAAGGCGGAGAGTGTAAATAAGTAATTCGTAGTAGAACTGTGTTATTTACACCCACGTTCTGAATGTTAATTCTTTTATTAGCAACATGTTGTAAATGGAAAGCGAAACCTGTTTTGTCACACTTATATTAAACCCTTTTTGTTATATAAGAAGGCTGAACGTTTTTAAATAATTTCGGAATATAAGCCTCAAATATACTAAAACATGTTCTTAAAATATCTTTACTGGTCATAGACAATATAAATAATAAATGTACCGTATGTGGTATATTTGTGTATACATTGGTGCATTTACTTGCATTTACTTTGTTCGATTCGGTAAATGAAAAACCATGTGATGTAAAATTGTTATCTACGAATTTTAGTCCACCGAAAAGCAATTTTTTAATAATACTGTATGAATTATTTGCAATAGGTTTTCATCATAAATAAATGATTTTCACCTTTTCTCAGCCTCAGCACTTTCTTAACATGTTCTTAAATTTTTGGCGACTTTCAGCCTCATGTTCTTATAAGAAAAAATAGCTTCCTTTGATTTTTTCTTTTCTGGCGGCAGATGACGAACTAAGCAGCAGTGAAACAAAGGTTTGACCAGTTCAGTCTACTCAATTTTAAAATTTCAGTTTCTTTTCCTTAAAAATGTTACGTAAAGTGTCTTTTAAAGGTCTGAACTAACATATTTCATTGTCAGTATAAATTGCAACTATCACCGGTAAATCTTTAGTATAGCATACGTCTGGATTTTTCGTTCGTAAAAAAATGCGGAATATAAGTCTTAGTTAACAATATTAGATTTATAATTTTAAAGGCTGATAGTTTCTATATAATCTGAAATACTTCAAAGTATCATGCTGTATGTAATTTATAGTGGAAGGTGGCCACCAAATGTACAAACAGATTCCATAGGCTAGAATTAAAAAAATTGTTTAATAGTAACAAACCCACGCCTCATAATAGCTGCACTTTGTTGCTATAGTTGAAATACCTTTCAACTGTCAGAGATGTTTTTGTCGGGGGCGTAACTGACTGAATGGAATGTTCTTGTTATTTTTTCGAAATACCCGTGTTTATCTTAAATGAATTAAGTACCGACGGATGAATGCATTTCATAGCCATAGCATTGGATGTCAGAATGGCACGCTATTTACATTTTAAAGGTCAACTTGTCTTGCCGAATGGCTGAAACAGTTGTTTTCTCTCTTCCTTGGACCTCAGGTTATTATTTAAGCAGTGCATGTTGAAACAGACAGCTTTACTCAACTCCTTTTTGCGATTTAATTGCTTGTTCTTGAGGTTACAGATAACATATATCATGAATCTGAGTAGCAATTACTTTCAAGAGAACGTACGCTCTGAATCTTCTCTACTCGTTTTCTTGTTAGGAGCGGAATTTCAGTTCTTGTCAAAATTTTATAGCACAGTTTGTGCAATGCCAATAGTTTGTGAAAAACTACAAACGAGATATCAGCAACATTATTTTCCTTGAATATGGTCTTTACTTGATTTCAGCGGATTTATGATGTTTACTATTTATCTCTAATGAAGTTGCCATCGAAATCCCGTCGGGATATGGCTTGAAGCAGTCCTGCTGATACATGTTAGTAAAGTTACAGAGTTTCGGAGTCGAATTAGTGTGTGAATTTTGATAATGAAAAACAAAATCGGCGTGCTGTGTCAGTTTATTTTATTCCTAACGATTGAATAAGTGAAAACTAAAACGGCAACAAATTATTTTAAACTTTGATGTGCTACCTGATGCAGAAGTGCGTCTGAAAAACTACAAGTTTTACTCGGTTACTGACTGTTAGTTTAGCCAGCAATTTTGACTTCCTTTCAGTTCAACTCTGTTTAATTAAACCCCCCATTGAACAACTGGTTAATTACAAATGCCGGTTATGGCGTTGGATTCTACCTAATTACTTCCGGAGATAAAAAAACAGATATTTGGTATTACGTTTGAGATTAGGAAAACTAGATTAGCTTTGTGTTTTGAAAGTTGCTGTTCGAATTCACCTATAGCTTCTCATTTCAACCTTCATTACATAATCTATTCGACTTATACAAAAGCTTTTCATTCGTGTTTTGTTTTTTCGTTTCATTCAGTGATTTTTGCCGTAAATATAAACATTGTCAATATTTTGGGGATCAGATGGTCTTAAAATGTTCTTAATATATAATCAAATGTCTTTGATGTGCACGATTTTAGTTTTACGAGAACAATTTTATAAGAACGATGCACAGAAAAATTACTGGTTCTAACACAAAAAGTGTGCACTCATTTTGTTTTTCGTTTCATTTTTTACTCAAGTGCAAACGTTCCGAAAGCTTATAGCTTAGGAGGTGAAGAACTTTTTTTACCGTATAAATGTAGCAAAATAAAGTTGTAGGCCATTCCTCAGTCTCGAGTATAATATTAGCATGTACTTAAGTTTAATTTTGATCGATTTCTTAGCCTGACGTTCACAAAAAAGTTTTTAAGTAAAAAAGTGTAGTCTAGCGCTGACACAGTAACGATATCTAGAGGTACTTTTATAATCGTGTTAAACTCCCTGTTGAGAGTCAATCCTAGAAAACACCAGACTTCAGTATTCTCTCATAAACTTCGACAGGAGAACATTTTCGAAATGATTTGAACTTTATTTTGTCGTGCAGCTGTATATATATATGTACATTTCAATAGAATTCATGATTCCGTGCATGGTATTTTTAGTATGTTTTCATATTTGGTTGTCGGTATTGACTTCGTAGGTGTTCTATTGAATGCTAGAATTTCGAACCTTTAAGCTCTTGTCTTTTTTACATGATAAATATAAGTGCTTGATCTAAAGAAATTTCTCAATAAATTTGGGCCTTTAGTTCTCGTAAGGCAACGAGAAACTCATTCCCATCTCATGATCACAACTAATTTTCCGGAACTCCGGTTGCAATTACGCGTCCAAACAGCAACACCTGCAATTGTAGTAGCTTGATTAACGTTATTCAGTAGCTTTATTTGTACAAAAAAGAGTTACTAGAGTTATGAATTGAAATTAAACTCCACTGTTTAAAAATGAATGCTTGATAAAGATTTTCGTGTAGAACTGTCCACAAGTTTTGCTATGCGTGTTGGAAGCCGCCGAATTCGGAGTAATGATTGCGTGCGCGAGGGAATCAACCATTTGCATACTTACAGTTCCAGCAAAACGAGGCACAGTTACACACCTTTATGTCAATTAAGATGTTCAAAAGCAGACGCTTTAATGATCACAAGTAATAAACGGAGCAGTTGGTGGCGAAAGGGATTGACTGACTTTAATAAAATGCATGGTGCTGAGTGGCGTATATTGATTGACCAGTCATTCCAAAATATCATTCCACCTACGTAAATTGTTTTTAAAAGTTTCATTATAAAATGATTTTCCAGAAGCAGAACAAATATTCCCTGATGATCTGTGCATGTCTGATTCGCAAACCCTGTTGATCACATTGACGGTGAAATCCGTTCGGTTAAGTTTTCCAAAAAAGGCAGATATTTGTCGCCCCTAAACAAAAGGAAGCCCTCCCTCTCGTTAACAGGGAAAAGGAAGCCATCATTAGATGTCGCAATTTATTTATGGTAAGGTGCTGTTTTCCTTTGAGCTTTTAGCGTCGAGTAGCTGAAAACGTCTGAGCCTTTTTATTTAAGTTTTTGATAGAACTAATCTGAAGTTTTCCCGGGCCTGAGGCATCGCGAGGGACCCAAGTATGTGCTTAAGAAATTGCGAAAAACTTCTTAGCTAAGACCGAGGTCTGTAGTACAGCTTGCGCTGAACTATTTGGTTCCTCACCAGCATTTAATACTGAACTTAACTTTTCTTTTTAAACCCCAGGAAAAGTCTTCGAACTTTCTCATCACATGATCTCCTTGAATAAAATTGACAAAAACCGAGTTCGGAACCGTAAAATGCCTTGAATTTTGTTCCATTTTACTTAGCGTTTTTTGTACCCTTTCTTTATCGCTAATCTCCTTGTCTAATCTCTAATATGTCGGCGGCCGAGCAGTTAAAGTGTCCGACTCGTAATCCTAGTGCCGCGAGTTCGAGCCCCGGCCCGGTCAGGCCACTGTGTTGTATCCTTGAACACTGAAGACACTTTACCTGACTTTGTTCCAGTCGACTCAGCTGTATTTGCTATTTTTAACTTTGCGAATTTTTTAACATCACATGTTCGACATTTTGAGAAATCTTTTTAGTAACTTAAAAGAAGAACAATCCTCAAACACTCTCGTGCGCTGCATAGATGTATCAACGAATGCAGTGCTGCGATGCTTCGATGAATGCTCTGTTTAAATATGACATACTTCGCTGTATTAGAAACACTGATGCCATACATGGCTGTGTTTAAAATTGATCGTTTTCCGACTCTGTTCGCATATGAATACTACACTTGTATCAAGTGCCTCGGGAACGTAACAACGAGCTTTTCAAAATTACCCGCAACATGATACCGCACTTTTCGAGACTCGAAGTGTAATTTTCGCGCCTCTTCATTCTCGCGGACGTCCTTTTCGCGCCATTTCTGAGCAACGAACGCCCGCGTCCTATTTTCAATTTTCGTCAAATCAGCAGGTCAGTGCAGTATGCTTTTTGAAGAGATGATAAACAACAATCAGTACAAGAAAAGAAATATAAAAATATTAATGGGTGCTAGTTTAAGAGATATTTTGAGGTTCCGCAAGCGAAAATGACAACAAAGATATCGAAACATGATCCCGAGCCCAAAAGTCATCAAATATACTGTAAATGAGAACTGAAGCATTGCATCAAGAAGCAACGGAACTGCAAACGAGCGGCTTGAAGAGGAACTCTGTATTGTGACGAACAAACTCGACCAATACTCTAACACTCAACGACTTCTTGACATTCTGGCTCAATCCGTCCATTTCTAACGAAGATGCTAAGACCTAAGAATCAATACGTGATCAATGTGATGTACATATATACGGCGTTAGTCAATATCTAGCTAGATTGGTATATTTAGCCGGCAGTCATAAATAGTTTTCGAAAGTTACGGAAGTAATGATTTTATCGCCTAAACCTGAGCTAGGCGTGTTTTAATTGATGATTTAAAAACAATATTCGTCCAACAATGAATTATGTAAAGTAAAATGTTTTGTTTGAGCTGAAGCCGGTTTAACAACGATTTATGTTCCAGTAAAAAACTGTTTGACAGAGCGATGGGGCATGCTGTGTTTTCGCTACTGACTTGGTTACTGCCGACTTTTTTTTAAATATAAGAACGGCTTTTTAAATCTGAGCGTTAGGCTGAAAATCGGTTTAAGTAAAAGGACATGCTAAGAACTTTGTCGAGACTGAGAATGGCTGTTGACTTTACTTTGTAAAATTTCGGCAAGAAATCATGGAATCGGCAATTGGTCGATAGGGCAAAATTGGTTACCACTAGAGTAAAATACATGTATGGAGATTTTACAAGAACAATTTGCAGGACTGATTGTTCTCTTTTTTCAGTGCTCCAACTACTTACTAACTGTATGATTAACAACATTTTAAGAACAAAAATTTTAAGGCTTAAATCAGAATATTTACGAGTGTATTTAACCTCGTCCCAGTGTGTTAGTCAGAACCCGGCTGACTTCACACTTTCTTAACTTGTTGATATAAAACGGGTGTGTTTTAAATTTGTCTCGAAAGTAAAAATAATTGGTTTTATCTCATTGTTAACCTTACGTCCATTCTTTTTGCTGGTATTGAAGATCAACTGAAAACGCTTGGTGCAATTCATTGTAAATGTTAGTTTTGGGCACCGGTTGTTGAAGCTTTATATAGAATAAATATTCCCTCATTCTGCTTCTCTTGAAAGCCGGTATGACTCAGCTAAAGTTCATTGGTTCAATAAGTCTTTGTAGGTTAGTATTATAACTTTAATAAAACTTAATGATTTGGATATGTGGAGTAGCTCAACAGGAAATAGATAACAATGAATTAACAGCCGATGGCGGACCGGATTGTTTCGCTGTTACCTGATTGGCTCTGATTATTTATTATAAACCGAAAGAACCTATTTTTAATTCTTTAGAAACTTGCAGCTGCTGCGTTCATTTGATATCTTCGAATAAAGTCAAACTGCAAGTAAATTGCTAACTCGGAGTTTGTGGAAACAGTTCGCACGAACTACGTTGAACACACAAACCGAAAGTTTCGATGCGAAAGGACTTTCCACTTGGTAAGTTTAGCTATATTTGAGAATGATCGAGTATTTTTCAAGGGAGGAATTTCGAGTATCGGATACTAAAATATAAGTTGTAATTACAGTCTTGCCCCAAGGAAAGCCTCATTTGTTCGTTGGAAAGAAGAGTACTAATCTTTTTAATGCCAATTAAATAGAAAAAACTAAGATTGAGTCAGTTTTACTTTCCATTGCTCAAGCGGCTGTTGCTGTTGACTGCAACGGCTGCATGCGTCAAACTCAAGCTAAGATAAGTTTAACACAAATAAAACAAGATAACTTTTAAAACTGGTAAAGATTAAGACTTATTGACAGTATTGGCATGGTTTGGTTAAAAAAACGTTTGAGACATAATTTTTCATGATAAAGGATTTTTGTTCAATGATACGGCTTTGCTAAACTTAGTTTATTTATTTTTGTTTTTTTCCAGCCATCAATTTGTGTTAGACGAATGTTATGATATATGCTTTAAAAAATAGCGTTTTTCGTCTCATTTCCGATTCGATAACATTTTTATTAGAAGTTTTACCTTTATGCCTGACAGTCAAACACGACATTGAACCCTATACCCAGAGGCTATGAAAAGCAAACTTACTTTCGTAAATAGATTGTAAAGGGATTCGTAAAGATTCATTTTAGAATCAGACCATCCGTTATACAATTTTTTGGCCACGTTTTTATAGTCTTTGATAAGAAGTTGTAAAAGAAAGAATCGTGTTTTTCACAGTCATGTTTGTGTATATTAGTTTTATTACTGATTAGACTAACCAACTGCGTACATTCGTGCTTTCAGACTCAGAGACTGATCAGAAACCAAAATGTTCAGTATATTTTGCATAGTTGACTGGTACGTGAGAAAATTTAATCGTGTCAGGGCCCCAAATTCGGTTTTGGTTTCTTATCGGTTCAGCGGGTATATTAATACCCACCAACTTTATTGAGTTGCAACATCGATCAATGAATCAATGCGGTGAAGCAAGCGTGAGAAATCCCCGCATAACAGAACAGCCGATCGCCACAACGCCGATATCAATCTTGAATTTGTGCTTCGCAAATGTAGAAATTTTAATTAAACGAGTTTATTTATTCATAGGTTCTTTTAATCATCTGCTGTCTCCGAGAGCGGTTCTCAGTGTCTATTAGTTGAAAAACGTCGCCAAACAGCAGGGCAAAGAATTGCCATGCACAAGATTATATGAACTGAAATGTTATGCCTTTTTATCGGCACAAGTCTAAGTCTGTTAGACACCACATGCGTGGAGTTTTCTGACGCTATTTACTTGTGAGTATCCTGAAACTGTGTCGAAGAAATAGTAGATACAAACATCTAGTTTATCAACTATCATTTAAAAGCCTTCTTTATTCTTCCACGCGGGGTAGCTGTATTATGAAACCTTTTGAATAACACATTAATTTACAACATAGACTAACAGCACCCGGGAGAGTCCTGACACAAACAGCTTGTTTTTCTTAGGCCTGCTTCAAACACCGTATTTTAACCGTATCGAATTATTGACCGGAGCTTATTGAACCGGTGATTCAAACACCGAATTTATTTCCAACGAATTGAAGCGAATTTGATTTCACTACCGAATTTAATTCGGTGCACTGCTTCAAACACCGTATTTTCACCGAATTTAATTCGTGAATTTAATTCGATACTGTTAAATACGGTGTTTGAAGCGGGCCTTAAAGTCATACTGAAATTCTTTCATTTGTGAAAGCTTTTTTCATCTCTGCAGGAGACTACAAAAACAGCGTTTTAGTGAGTTCAACTGTTCCCAGCTAACATAACATTTCACTGAAAAACTACTTGTGGTCTTAAGTTATTTTTCGCCAACGGATCGCAGTTTCTTGGGAAGTGTCAAAATATCTTGAATCAAACCCGATCAGTTATTACTCTTCGCCTTGAGTTTAGGTAACTCGGGAAATCAATTAGGATAAAATTGGCACAAAATTCGAAAACTAACTAGGCTTTTCAATAACTTTGAAATAGAGTGTATAAATAGATTACAAACTGTTTAAAAAAATAGCACCTGTTAATTTTGACCCCATACGAACTTATGAAAGCGATTATATTCTAATCTTTCAAATCACCCGAAAACGTTAAGCAGGTGGCGGGCTTTTTTTCTGAAATATTTCATTTAAGAAACGCGCAACTTTGTTGTTTTCTTTTTCACATTGAGTCAATATAACCATTAGGCTGAGCAGTTCTTTTTCCAGTTACGTTAGTATAAGGGCATTGAAGCCGAGAGCAAGGCCAGCTGATAATAACAAGATTATTGTGCAATGGTAAGCAAACCCGCATTGAGCATATACTTTTTACCGTCAACTGATTTTTTGTTTCTAAACAATAACAGTAGTAATTAAGAGAAAAAGACCGAGAAGGTAAATGATAATAAATTAAATAGAGATAAAGCTAGTGTTCAAAAACACGCCGAAATAGTTGATCTCCAAACAGAAAAGGAATTGTTTTATAGACAATAAAAGGATTTGGATGCATCAATCAGGCGAGAAAAAGGGTTGGTTTATGTAAGTTCCCTTTTTTCTTAAAAAGACTAAAAGAAAAAAAACGTCCGAAGGTCTTAACTTCCCGAAGGAAGTACTTTGGTTTTGGTAAAAGTAGCTCGACTTTTCTAGTTTTACAACCACGATTTTTACAGTTAATAACAAGCTTGCTACAAAAAATGTTAACTCAACTGATGATGTTACTGATAAAATATTAATAAGAATACATTTCGGCAGTCTGCGAGCTCTCATAAAATTGTATGAAACGCGACTTCAGCCGCGGTTGTCCCACAGTAATTGCTTGTAACGCCGATGAAAAAAATTAATTTCGAACGTTCATGTATATGGAGGATAATATAAGTTTGTCGATCTAGTGCCAAGATTTTTTTTTCTGAATTTGAAGCTAGTGTCTTGATGCTACGACATGTATATCTTAGGGTTTAATACTGATTATAGCACAAGAAAATTTTTAATACATTATTGATACGAAATGAGTTTTACAGATGTCAGAATATTGCATAAGAAGAACTAGTTAGGGCGATGAGGAATATTGTTATAAGGTAAATTTATTCATCCACTATGATAGATCGCTCGATTTGAGTTATTTTTTACCCAGTGGCCCTGGTAGAACAATTCAGCTGCCATCCGTGCTGTGTTTGTAGTAACTGATACAAGAAGAGAATTTTCAAAACCCAGACTAACACGAAGTCTATGACATAAATGCTTCTATAAAAGATTTATTTTAAAAAATTGAAGCTAAATTATCATTTACTCATAAATAAGCTTTTAAACTTTTAGATTTTAATTTTTTCAATTGTAAAATTTTAAGTTTTAAATGTCCTGTTTGACTTGAGTTGCCACTGACGAGCACCTAGTTATCTACTAAAGGATGATTTTTTTTTCCTATCAATGTGTGTGCACTTTATCCTAACAAAAATCTTTTCAGCAGCAGGTATCACGTTTATGATTACTGAAGACGCCCTAATAACCCCTCCCCCGGGGGGGCTTATATATTCCTAGACCTTCCACACGGGGGACTTAACCCTTATCCTGCTAAGTTTTTGAAAATCAAAGCCAAAAAATCTCAAAAAAATTGCAAACTTCAGAATTTGTTGATGCAATGGCCATTTTCAGAATCTACTTGTAAAGACAAAGAAAATGAATGGTCACTTTGTAGGTTTTTAAGCAGTGGTTTTAAAGTTAGAACGTTTTTAGTTTTTGCTGAAATCGTTTTTAGCAGAACAAGGGTTAATACTAGGAGGGGGAGGGCTAATTAGAGAAGGGATTGTCAATTGCCAAGAAAGAAGCATAACACGAAGTCCAGTTACCCAACACGTTTAATAGCAACTGGTACCTCTGTGCTCCTCCGATTATAATCAGCTCTTTACAAAACACTGAAACAGATATAGCAGTTGACAAATCGCATTTTCGATACGTGGCGCTTTATGTTTCAACTCTATCGTTTATATTTTTGGAGGAGGAAGGGGGTTTGTTAAAGAAGGGGGGGGGGCTCTAGACGGGCGGCTAAATAGAAGGTGAGGGCTTATTTAGAATTTGAAGTTCAAAATTGGGGCTTGTTAGAGAGGTGGGGGTGGCTCAACTACACATATAAAAAGAGACAAATTTTTATAAGTCAGATGTAGCGCTGGATATCAGAAATCGCTTTCGCTAAACGAGTCTGATAACCATTTTGAAAATTAATTGTCAAATTAAAGTTGTAAGATAATAATAGAATTTAGAAGTCTACAACCAACAGGCAGTCCTTTCTCCTACTTTGACGGCTAATCAGTGCAGTTCACTGTGGTGTGAAAAATTGTGGTATCTCTTTGAGCAATTGACATGCCCGCACTAGTAAATATCATTACTTCCGAATACCAGAGATTTTAGGACATCTTGGATCTCGTACGTGCTATTTTGTAGGGTGAATTTCAATTATTTCTTTCTAGTTCTTTAGAGCTTTATTTCATTGTTCCAGCTGGAGCATCAACAAATTTGTTATACTTTTAGATACTGTCGTCACGCACCTGTTGTTTGGCGCGAATTTTTCCCGCTATTCGCAGTCGGCGGGAAAAGCGGGGTGAGATGAGATGAAAGTGCATTTCGTGAAAACATTAAAACGTTTCAAATACTGCATGCTGATGAGTGAAATCCTCTCAAGACATCGCGATCTGGAATTGTTTGTCAAAACAGAGAAAGTCCGGGAACATGAGTTTTTGTTTAACAGAATTATGCTTTAAATCCTCGCTCTTTGATCTGAAGCTTCAAAACTCGAATCTTGGTCTGGTTCGGTAAGTTCTTGAACTAAACAATCTGCGTAGAGTACGATCACTAAAACAAAACTTTTAACGAGTTCTAAGTTCAATAATGTTTCAAACACCAAAGTTTTTCCAAAATGTCTTGATAAAAAATAATGCACATTTCTTTAATGCACGACGTCGAGGTTGTAGAACGACGAACTTGACCAGCCTTTCATCTATTAAGAATTTTGCTCATCTTAGCTTGTTAACCTTGCCCAGTTAAGTTAATGCTTAAAGATTGTTACTTCCTGAAACATTGCCCAACTTCTCTAACTTTACTGAGGAAAAACAGTTGTTGCTTGAGTTAAAATCTCTGTCTATAAGTGACAATTTTTTTTATCGGAACATGAAATATTGCCATAATTTTTTCTCTTGGGGTAACGTAAATATCATATTCCTAATTTGTTTTTTTGAAACGTGACTTGATTATGAAACAACTGTAGAGCAATCGGATTGGATATTTTCAGTAGTTTCAATGCTTACTATAATGCTGTTAATCAATGTTTTTTTTAAAAAAAACTCTTTTAAGTCTTGTCAATTTTTTTCCGTGAAGACCACTGGAGTTTAACGCTATTACACTAGTACTTAGAACTTATACTCTCAGATACATTTCTGTAGTCCCGAGAGGGGACTAGTCACTACAATTAATCTGCAATTTACTAAGTATGCTCAACTGGTTCAAACTGCAATGAATAGGCCATGTCCAAATTACGCTCAACAAAGCAAAACCTCCTTGTTGAGGCTGAGTGTTTAAAGATACAACAAGTGCACGAAAAATGAGCACCTAGTGTTTTGTTTGTGCAGTAGAGCGTACCAGGTACGCTCGGCGAGAATTGGCGACGTTTAGCTACTAACAACTTTTAAATTGATAGCGTTTGCTTGATCATTACCTCTTGTGCACAGACCGAGTAGGTTTTTTTTTATCAACCAGTCAATCAATTAATCAACCCATCTTTATTTGTACCATACTCATAAAAATAAACATACTCAGATATACACTTTATAATAGAAAAAAGGTTTGAACGTGTTGATAGATTTATTGGTCAATGATAAATACAACTACACAAGTATAGAAACACATGAATGCTTTTACTTTTAAGCATGTTTCAACATATTAAAATATACCTATCAGTTTAGAGATATTTTTGATAAATCTAATTCCAAAATTTACAGGTGTCGGTCGGGTAATCAGTAGGTCCGCAGACAGCCTTTTAACAATAAAAAATTGGTGAATCGGTGGTCAGAAAAAACATTGGAGAAGCAACAATAAATTCAACAAGAATAAATAATGAACAATACAAAAAAAATCAAAATTGTTCCACTTAGAGTAAAAGAGAGCTCTATACTAAAAGAAGTAGAGCATAGATATAAAATGTTAAAAGAATGAAGTTGATAAGATCTTTAAATGTTTTACGCACTACGGCGATCATCAGCGATGAACAATACATAAATCTAAGATTTCTCGAGCAGTTGTAGAATAAGTTTTAGAATCTAAGTTTATTTTGATTTAGCCTAAACTGTGGCATCTAAGTCATTGTTCCATATGATAGGACCTTGATACGTCAATAAGGAAGAAATTGCCATAGTAAGTTCAGTTTTCTAGTAAAGCCACATGGTTTGGCTGATCAAAGCTTGCGCCAATAAACCTTGCTGTTTGGAACGGTAATGTCCAGTTTAAAGCTGTTTAAATGAAGTTTCTCAGATTAAAAGCTGCAAGTCATTTGAAATGTTATCAAGCATGGATACTTTGACCAATAGAAACTTGATTCTGTTTCGATTGTAAAAATTAAGGGAAGCACGGAATTCGACAAGAGTTTTAGTGAGCTTTACAAGTTACTGCAATAAGGAAAGTAAGCAATTGACTTTTATGATGTTTCAGCTAGTTTTTGTTTTGCCTTACAAACGTGCCCTACTTTGCTTGGGAGACAGGTTTTGTTACCCGACTGATAAGGTTTTCCAGGGCCAACGGTTGAACAGCTTTGTCCGAGATGACGCGAAGGTCTGATCGTTTACAGATGTTAGAGCAAAGGCAGCACGTTCTCACTTTTAAGACCCTGAGCAAAATGGAGCTCCAGCACGACAGACTGGCGCCTTCCCAACTTGGCTAATCAGGCGGCGGTTCAGATATAGGCTCATAAAGCTAACTTTTGAAGCTTGTTGTTCTTAAGCATTCACTCTCCAATAGTTGCGTTTCTTTTAAAACAGGCATCTCTTGAATGATGTAATAAAGCCTAATATGGTTATCTCTGGTTTCAAAGCCAGAAATTCGATTAACGTCGAAACTACGCCTATTCCGGGTCCTTAAGTTGCTTTAAATCGCACTAAGTTGCAGTCAATTTTCACCCCATTTTTCCCTAAACTGCCTTAAATCGCACTTTTTCACCCCATGTTTCCTTAAATCGCCTAAAATCTCTGTAAGTCCCCGTATAAGTCGCCTGAAATCGCAATTGGTCGACTAAATCGCGACGACTTAAGCCTAAGGACCTGAGAAGGCCTGGAACTTTACAATTACAATACTGCATGACAAAGCAGTGTGAACAAAAAGAGTTGGAAGTCTTGGTATTAAAAGTGGAATAAGGACTGGAACAATTAAACACCGCGTGTGTTTATCAGCTGGGATATAAAGAAACTAAAAAGAACTTTTACCTTTTGTTTTGGTCTCTTATTTAGTATTGTAGTTTTTAGGCAGGCAGAATTTAAGAATTCAGCTTCTTTATATGTTTTACCAACATTTGATTTTGGCAAGTCGGAGCTTCGAGTCCATTTACTAGCCAAGGTTTCGTGTCAAAGGCACTTTAGGTTTTACTGAGGAACTATCCACTGAATGTTTTCGGAAATAGCACAGGATTAATTTCTATGAATTTCTCGGAAATATTATTTCCTATGATGTACCAAAGGCTACTTGAATGCATGTATTTGCGGTTGAAGATTGTTGAGGCAGTTGAGAGGCTAGAATTTTTTTAAACTTTTCAGTATCATTTCGATGTATTTCTTGATATCATAACCCCATTTTGACCTTATCATAATCAGCCTGAGTTTTATTGGATAACTTCTGATTAAGTCTTATTTTCTCATTACTAAATGTCTTATTTTGTACATGTTATGGAAGGAGAAATTAGATGTTTATAACTGACTGGTACTGAAATGATTAAAGACAAAAAATCTGTCATCTAATTTTCCTTTTCTGATTTCGAAAGTCAGGGCTCTCGCCGTCACTTATCGCAAATTATATTATTAAAAAAATACAATTAGGGAAGATGTCAAAACAGTGGTATTTTTAAGGAACCCGATTTTGTCGGGGGAGGTGGTGGGTGGCGGCACATACCCCCTACCCCAACCCTCCCCACTTTTTCAAAGCTCAATTTCTCAAAACCTGATTTAGGGGTATTGGGTTTTTTTTGTATAATATGGACTCCTCCCCTCACAAAGAAGGTGTTGGTGCAAGCACTTTGTTAATATCTGTTTTACTGAACATGATATTTGCTCCTGAAATTCAGCATTTTTGAAAAAAGGTGGTGGGTGGCGGCACATAATACACCACCCCCTAAATTGGGTTCCTAGGAAGTACCATTGTTTTGACCTTTTCCCTTATTAAAATTCTATTATTAGATAATATATTATTATACTAAAATCAAATCAATTTTGTCACAGTTTAGCTTGTTCATAGCCTTTATCCATAATTTTATAACAAAAGCATGGTAATTTGAGGATATATAAATACAGATCTGGCCTTAAGCTATGTATAGTGTGAAAAATAGAAGAACTGAATGTTACTTCGCCATATGTTTCATATTACTGTTTTCTGCCTTACATCTTTTTAATCGATCTGAAATATTTTGACCATTGACACAATACATGTATATACAATGTGTTTTGCAAGGCGATATTTTTTCATGTCTTCTTGCACGGATAGGTAGGAATCGCCAATTTACAAACTGAGCATTTTAGGGTGTTAAATTTAACACAAGATTGTTATCCTGATTTGAAGCGCGTTAAGAACTGGTTTACGTCAGTAGCCCAACTGGTGCCTCAAAAGACTTTGCGGTTCGCAATTCAAACTTGGAAACATCTCCGTGAAATCAGCGTGTGTATCCTTTCTTCAAGTACTCTTCGTTTTTGTAAACGCGTGAACACGTGCTTGCATAAGTGTTTGTGTGCCATCAGTTAATATAGATGATGTAGACCACTTCTCTTGGATAAACTCTTGGCAGGTATGAAGTCGTAGATTTACGTTATCTTTGTAAGAGTTGTAAGGTGCCAAAAGTGATTCAGAATTTTTTATGTAAGCCCCCTTGCAAAGTAGCCTGGTTACTATTATAGTTGTTAGAAAGCTTGAACTTAACAGCGTATTCAATTCGCCTTGAAAGAAAATAGATGCGGTTGATGCTAGCTCGTATGATTCAAGTATCGAACATTTATAGTAACTTAAACTAAAACAAACGTGGTTTTGTTTAAAAAATCAGATTGAAGGCAATAACACTTGATTTTGTTCGTTGCGTGTTTTTGTCTTTCAAGAGAGAACGAGCAGTATTCGTTTTCCCCATTAATTTTAGTATAAACGGAAGCTTGTTAAATTGTAGTTAACTTACATTAATCGCGAAACACATTAGAAAGCGGCCAAACTTTTCAAGTTTAATAGAAGTGATCGCTTACCAAAAAAGAACTCTTTTAAACACATGGCGTCCTAATAAAAATCTTTGGATTTAAATATTCTCGAGACTATTTTCTCGACCATAATTCGAAGACGATTTCTTTGTACACGAGATGTCAAAACCTGTCGCTTTTGATCATCTTTGCCGACCCATCTAAATTATTTTTTATAAGATGACAGATTGAGATCCGGTAAATGCTTCTTAAGTTGACATCTTTTGTTTTTGTGCGTTGACACTTAGTTTAAAAATCCTTTGCTTGATTACCAAGCAAAAACCTTGTTCTAACGGATACTTCGACATAACTCGATGATATAAACCTTTTAAGTATCACCCCTGGCAAACAGACGCTGTTATTTTTGTGTAAATGGATTTTCAAAAAATCGGAAACAACGGATTTCCCTTTGGAACTTAAAGAGTCAAAATATCTTCGATTTGTGGTTATATATGTAAATCTTGAAAAGTATTGTTTTTCGATTTTGGAAAAAATGATGTTTGCCGAAGAGTGGGAAAAACAAATTTGGTATAATTTTATAGACATACGTTATTAGGCTACAGGAGGTCGTCAGTCATAAAAACAACACAAACCGCGAAAAAGTATCTTTAATATTCTCCTCAAAAACAATTTCTGTTATTTCGATAAGTTTTTTCTTTTAATGAAATTTGATCTCAGCGGTTCATTTGAAGTTGATTGTCCCCGGAATTCGCGATAGGATGAGGTTCGTTTTAGTTCATAGGGTAAAAGACGGGCTAATTCTAGTCGGAAGTGTGTGTCTTCGACATTTTTGATAATTAACGTTTAACCTACGACAAAACTCAAGTTTACGGTCCAAAATGATATTCCTATTTTAAATTCCACATGCTTTTCAACTCTTGTCTTTAAATAAAGGCCCTTCCGATGATTTAAGAAATTTTATGATTCATAAATAATTTTCAAGGATTTGAGTGCTATCGAGTTTCTGTAACGAAATACAGGGGTTTTGACTTTAAGAGTGCCATTTCCTTCCTGGCAAACTACTCCAAAGACATTTCTTGTGCAATTGCACCTGCCTTTTTTGTTTTCCGCGAGCAAGAACCCTATTTTTTATCAGTGTCGAGATCAGAAAGGTGAAACAAAAGTATGATCCGCTCTATATATTAGGCACAGTATGAACTACGAAAGGATTTGTAAAGAGGTTAGTGGCGGTATCTTAAAGCTTTTGAACTTTAACAGTATGAAATATCTAAGTGATCAGACTATGTATCGAAGTCAAGACTGAAAGTACATGGAGGTCAAGATTAATTCAATAGAGTAAGCTTTCTTCATTATTTCTTAATATAATGTAGCGAAAACTGAGTATATTTTCGATTAAGCAGAAAGCTATTTCAGTCCATTGCTTAACAAACGGCTCTATATTGCAAGGCTTTTTTTCTAGTATTGATATTATCAATGAACTTAGATATATCAAGTCAAAAGGATTCGTAAATTTTAGCTTAGTTGAATATGCGTCTTTGGTGTGATTCAGAAAATGATAACGGTTGGCCGACACGTAGCGCACCCGTGACGATCAAAAGAAATGATTTATGGTTTTTATGTTTACAAATTGATAAGATAGCGTTGCCGTTGGAGCAAAACTGCGTTGTTGGAAGTTCTAGAACAAGACTTGATCGAGAAATCATGTGTTGGGATTTTATGTACGTGTAATTTTGTAACTGATACGATTCGCTATTTTAAGACGAAAAACTGCCCTGCGTTTGCGAGGCATTTTACCCGCTGAGACTGGTCAAAGCAAAGATTAATAATATCCTTTGTGAAAATTTTTAATTTGGATGGGTTCTTGCTTCAAATGAAATTAAATTTAAACTTGTAACTTGTTTAATTTTTTCTTTTGTAACGTACAGGTTCAGTTTGATGAAGTTTATCCATGCACCAGGAAAGTACAGCATGCACGCACAAAACCGCTAAATTTTGTGAAACAATTTTGGATCGCGTATTTCAATAATCGTCAATCGTTAGAAATTGCTGTTGTTGTTTTGTTTTTATTTAAGTATTGCTTTGTTTCTTGAGCAGACATGATAAACATAAAAATCATTTTGTGTTTTCCATTTGAATGTCGCGAAGAGCAATTTAATTTTCAATTGAGGAATTACGGACCTAGAACTATTCTGATTGAGCAGATGAAATAAATTTCCTTAATGGAAATAAAGATACAAGTTCACAAAGCACTTAATTTGAGAGGAAGTTTCTTTCTGTGTCAAACTATAAACTCTTAAAATTCTTGACTTGTTTGTGGGAATCACGATAAACATATCAGCCGCTAATGTAAAACACGAATTGTTTCCACCAACGCGAAGTGACCTGACCAATGGCTACAAGAGTGTATTTCTGCAAAATACTTGAAGGGAGCTCTTGAAAATGCATAAAGTGCACTGTGGCAAATCTGCTTCCTTTTTAACGTATGTTTATTTTGCATGATTTCTTTATCTAGCACTCAAAGTGTGATACTTACGTAATTGCCTGAGAGGATTCGTTCAGATCTTCTACGGCCAAGCTTGTGGGTGGTGTTGTGAAGGTTACCTAATGATTTGGTACTTACTTATTTGGAATCGTTTAGAATATTGCGCGTTGTTATATCAAGAGCTTTGGCTCCTGAAACCTGCGTCTTTACTACGCTCCGGTAAGAAAGAGAGAGTAAGCAATTTTCAACTCTAAACATTTCTTCTTTGTGAAAAGAATTATTTTGTCTTCGTTGTTATCGCGTCTTCCAGTTCTGTAAGTCTGCATGCCTTAAACGCTCTAAGTGATATAATTCGCCTTGTCTTATCATAAAGAATTAGTCTTATCAATAATGCAGCGAGGTGCATGCGTTTACGAGGCCTTAAGCTATACTTACGCACTCCGGCACATAAGAAAATTTTGCGAAAAAGCGCAGATATGGACGATTATTCTGAGACGTGTATTCCTCAACAAAAAATTTATTTGTCACACAAACTTATGCGAAAAACGCTGTGAATGATTTTAAACCAAGTGTTATAGGATCGATTATCTCATGATGTCTGGAGTACGTTACAATAGACAAAAAAGGGTTGTTCTACTGACCTAGCTTTTAAGAAAATATTTGGCTTTAAAAGTTCCTTATGGCATCTTGCACTAATTCCAATCCTAAAACGAAGTCCCACCTTCCGGGCACATATTTTTAACGGTTGTCTTTCAAAGTTGTGAACCTCTTAACTAAGTTTTAGGTTCGTTTTTGTGTTTGACCTGTTCTGCGTTGCGTAATACTAATAGATTTGTTGTTAAATTTTAAAGAGTGTTAGTTGAGTGCTAACAAAATGCATTATTCAGAAACCATTTTCGAGAACCATATAGGCTTTCGGTGTCAACCAGGCTTGCAGTACAAGCAAGTAAAGCTCGCTAACAAAGTGAAGACTGGCGGTGTTCAAGAGGCTCTAAAACAAACCCTTAAGGCATATTGCGCTAAGACATTTAAGTATCTGAGCTGTTGATGCATTCGCTAGAGTCTTTGAATAATTAGTATGGATTAGAAAATACAAACCATGAATCGGATACTGGTTTCTTGCCTTTAAAAAAAAACCATTACCATCAACAGAAATATAAAAAGATTTAAAGAAATTGATGAGGGCTGGAAATCAAAGAAATAACGGCTGTTTAGAATACAAAATGTTATTTTGACATGCGACAAACAATTGCTTCATTTGGCGGAGTAGCTCAATCTTGTATACCCTCCCGAAAATTAAAATAACAGCAATTAAGGATGCAAAACGGAAGCCTTGTATTGAAACGCCCTTATTCTGATAAAAAATCACTTAGAAGTGCTATCTTAACAATTATTCACCACATTGCTTCATGAACTGTACTCATGCCGACATGCGACACGACATTGTTGTACGAGTCTAACAAATAGGTTGTATACGTGCGACGTAAAAGTTCTACGAACATGAAGTTGGTCTTGAAGAATAGGCTTCCATCTTTGCCAGTGTTAATTTGTTCTTTTTATTTTCGTTTCTTTGTCATTCTGAACTGAAGATACCTTGTACTCTGTCCTCTATATAAAGCTTCTTGCTTTCTTTTGTTGCTTGAGTGTCTCTTTCGATTTCATTGCAGCTGGTTTTGAAACCTATTTAATAATTCAGTATAAAGTGTAGGCAACAACGACAAGAAAGGCGTTTTTAAAGCGATACAACACCCATTGAGTAACTTTGTGGCAGCTTTCTGCAAATCTAACAAACAATTCCGACTGTTATTTTAATTCTGATGACTGTGTGCTTGCGTCAGCGCAAAATCCATCTTTTGCAAAAAGTTGATATATCAAACTTCTTTTCACGTAATTCACTTGATTTCTCTTGCACCGCCTTCCACTCACATTTTCTGGATCTATAACTTTATTAGCGGCTTGTTCCACATCATCAAGACATTCCTTATTGCAAATTTGGATTCCATATCTTAAGAGTCTATGGCACTTTGTTCCTAAACCTGAAACGGATCGCTTGTAAATATTAATTACCTTCAACATACTCATAAGGATCTTAAACATACCGCCTAGGAATTCCTTTTGTTTTAGTTTTTGATGAGGAGTTTTCTGGATTCGGTTTAATATGGTTTAACCCTTTTAAAACGTAAATGGTTAGGTCTAGCAGATAACGCTGTCAAGCAGTCAACCTGGATATTCTAAGTTCAATATTCTCTTCTCTGGTCACATGCACTAAAATTTGTAAACCTGTCTCCAGCAATTGCCTTGGAAAGAAAGCTTTAATAATTGTTGTAATCTGCCGTATTCATCAAACCTTTAACAAAATCATACTTTGTAATATTAAAAGCCCATTAATCTTTCATGGTACCAATCTATTTACTTTGCAGTTGACTCTTACTGAACTTTTCCCTGAGGCTAAAACAAAACATGCCTTGTCTACGCTGTTCTCTAATGGAAAAGAGAAGTACGTAATTATAAAACGATACCCTCAAAACACTTACTTATTCCGCGTAGTAACTAATGACACGTTGATGCGTTTGTTCTAAGCTAGTGATTGTTGTTCCTTTTCCAGGTTTAGTCTTTGTCGAAGAGCTCAACTCTAACTAAAGAAATGAACAACAGTACTGTTGTGACGGGTACGAATGTTTCTGTACACCCGCCTTCAAGCAATCCACAAGCAGGGAATGGTCTCTTTTCTTTAATCGTAGGACCCACCTTTGCTCTGATTGTTGTCGTGGCAGTGCTGGGAAACTTGTTGGTCATCTATGCCTTTTTCAGTCACCATCGTCTACGTCACAATGTGACCAACTACTTTATCGTGAGCCTGGCAGTTAGTGACGTCTTAACCGCCGTCTTTGTAACGACTTTCGAGTTGGATATTCTAATTCAGAACGCCGTTTGGAGGCATGGAGAATTTATGTGTCATGTATGGACATTCATGTATCTTCTTGTAGCACCCGGATCAGTGATCAATCTTCTTGCAGTGACAATTGACCGATTTCTTGTCCTACGAATTCCACTGCGCTACACCACACTGATGACAAGAAGGCGAGCAATTATAGGGATAGGAGTGCTGTGGTTTTATGCGGTACTTGTGGCTCTCTTACCCACCCTAGGATGGCGTGTAAAAAACCACCCAAAGGTTCATATTTACTGCTTCTTCCTTACAACACCATCGTATACCATTTTTGTTGGTGTTTGCAACTTCCTTCTTCCTATGATATTCATGAGTTTTTTGTGGACCAAAATTTACGCCATTGCCCAGACACATGCCAAAAAGGTTAAAAAACTGGAGCAGAGTCTGTCAATGATTGAAAATTCCAATAGTCAGACTGACAAGTCCTCTCGCAACAGTCACGCAAGCATAAGTGACGAAAACCAAACCTCAAAAAAGCTTTTTGAGAACCCGAGTGCAACATCGAACAAAAAACAATTCAAGAGACACCTCCGAGGATCGAAGTACATTGCTATTCTTGTTGGAGCTTTTTTCCTATGTTGGCTCCCTTATACGAGCGTCAGTGTAGTGTCTGCGTTTAAAAGAAGCTGGTATAAGCAGATTCCCCACGCCATACATATAGTGTTTCTTCTTATGGGTTACTTGAACGCTGCATTAAACCCATTCTTGTATCCATTTCATGACAGGCAATTTAGGGAGGTCTTTCGAAACATTTTTAAAAGGCTTCGGCAGAACATCTACAACATGATTTCAAAACTTAAACAATAGTTTGATTTCGCAAACCGGAGGCAGTGGAAAGAGTCGTTAAAATTTTGAGACTGTTCTTATTCGAAGCTCGAAAAAGCAGTTTCGACTCTACACGCGCAATCGCGCAAGACCATACACATACAGTTGGTTTCTGCCAGGAAATCTGGGTACTAAACTCCAAACCAGAACTATTGCCTTGGAGCAATCCTACACCAACTGTTGTTATGAAACTAAAATCCTGTATATAGACGGATGGACCTTGTGCTTTTAACTTACTGTTATGAATGTGACTGCATTTTTGTTAAAAACAATAACGCTTTGGCAAAAAAGGCGAAACAGCACAACTCTCATAACCATATTGAAACAAAACAGTTTACAAAAGCCACGAATTATGACAAAAAATACAGGGTGAAACACAAGTGAACGTTTGTTATATTTCAAGGGTCATGAATACGAATGGACTTGAACGTTAGCACGGAAATCCTGAATATCTGGACTACCGTTCCCGGCAAGAATATTCAAAGCGGGAGTTATTCTTAGATGCTTAACATAACAACTAAATTGAAGTATTAATTGAAAAGCGACCATTGGAAGTTATTTAATTACTATGCTTGGCGGTAATAAATGTTGCACTCACTTCAAACTACAGCTACTCTAGAACGCGCACTAACCCCCC
>JANVCF010010016.1:0-14540 GCA_025388745.1 Hydrozoanthus gracilis
TATTGTTGGAGAATATGTCGTAGTAGCTCTCTGAGCGTGGAATAACCTTAATCTACATAAAGTATTTTGTTGGGCTTAAGTTGTATTTTTGGTTTTGGAAACAGTAACAACACAACACCTATCCGTCAGCATATTCTAAATTAACCTTTGGAGTTCTACTGCGTGTCTCAGTTGCCTCTTACTGATAATAATTTCAAATTTACGTAAAACATACATTAATAGCAATTGTTCACTGTACACAACATAACACTACTATTTTAAAGTACATCTATTTTGGGAACACTAAATACTGTTTCTTTCTGTTGGGGTCGCTTCATTGCTTGGCAGTAAATAACAAGTACTTCAGCGCGTTAAATCCGGACAACCCCCAACAATTCATGGAGACGTGATTAAGTGCAGACTGATTTTAGTACCTGATACATCCGAAAACAATATAATTGTAGGAGCGAGATTATCTGCTTGTGTCTGATAAGCATGAAAGGATACACACGCCGACTTGTACCGATGACACTAAGAGTGCACTGTCCATGCGATCCAAACTGATAACATCTATTTTCCGAATTTACACATTTGTAAAACTGATTGTCAAAACGAAATCGCACATCATGCAACAAAGAAGTGTGTTAGAAACACGCGTTCCTACGCATAATTTGAAATAACGCCGAGTTTTTGAAAGCAGCACTAATCTGTTTTTGTAATTTTGGACAATTATTTGTGCGGCTGATTAAAACGGCATATTTCTAGGTGGGGCAAAGTTCACATTCGTGATACTACTTATGTATATATACATTTCAAGTGTATAAGAACCAATTAGCCGTTTTACTGAGTAAGCCACTAAACTAAACAGGAATAGACTTATATGTGAGTGAAGCAGGTACTGATACAAAGTAGTAGCTTAGGAGTTAAAGGAAGTTTTTCCATCTCATCACGTTCTTTGCTCTTTAACCCGGTAAGTGTGAACATTTCGCAATTGAGAAAAGATAGTTAGCAGACATTAAAAAGTCGCAGTACTACGCACGTTGGCGTTTAGTCTTAGTTCAAGTTAGATTTACTTCTATATTAGAAGATAGTGAATTGCCACAGGTTATGTAATGTTTGCGTGTTTATGAATCAACCAACGTTGGTCTATCGAGTTCAGTTCTTGGGGCTTTTGCTCGGCATGAAAGTTTTCCTTTCCTGGCTTGTGTTAGCTTCACAATCTTACGGTTTTAACGTAAAATAGGCCTTTGTCGTTAACTTGTCTTGTTCTTTATCGTTTACACGAAAACTTTGTTACCCTCTGAATCTTCATTGCAGCATATTCAGCAGGTTTTCGTCACGAAATATGGTAAAATGTACTCTCTTACCCATAATGGCCGCCAACTTCACATTTTCACGCAGTTTATGGTAGCCAAACTCCAGATTTTCGCTTCGGGAATTAAAAAATATAATCCTTACCCAACTATAACTATTACTCCTGACCTTAACAGTGGTTTTGAGAAATTTTGGTTGCTCGTAAAGCAAGGTTTACCTTTGATATTTTTGTTTGAGGATTAACAGCTTCCTGTGCATAATGAAGTATGGGTGAGTAAGGAAGTTTAGCCCAAAACAGTACAAAAAACAACACAGAAATCGCTAACTCGGCCTACAAACAATTGACGCTGTGAGTTAATTCTGGAGTGACAGAGTCCCAAGCGAGTTTGCATATATAAGTCGATAGCTATCTGGCTGTTGGTTTGTTTTTGAAAACAATCCTTAATTGCAATGACATCTTTCGTAAATACTGCCCTTTTTATCTTTGATTGTATACATCATTCAATCTCTGTAAATGTTAGAACTTTATTTCAAGTCTTCTAGTTTTAAAATAAACATCGAGTCGGCTTAAAAAGCCGTCTTAACACGCTTAAGCTTACTATAACAACTTGCTTCTTTTAGAATCATAGCTGGAGTTTCAAAGCCTACTGAACTTGAGAAAAGAACACGTAATCGGTTGCTATGACAACTTTACTGTTTCATGACTGATAAAAATCCGAGATTCAGCTAACTTGCAGTAGACTCTTGATGAAGATTCTTTTGTAGTGCAATGAATTCATTGCCTTTTTGGCTGCATATTTCTACAGATAGTAACACTTTGATTGGGTGCCAAAAATCAGCGTGCTGGTTTGCTTCGGATTAGACTAATCTGTCTAAAACAGTATAGTTCTCTTTGTTCTTGAATACTTGTCATATTAATACATAAACTGATTAGACTTTGAAAAGTAAACTCGAAACCTCCGACCAAGAGTTAAACCTGGAAACAATCTTTGACAAAAACCCTTGAAGGCGATGAGGATAAACAAATTTCAGAGCATTAATAAGTGAACATTGATATCTTTATTAAGTCGCTCTTAATTGGCTTTATGCATGCTGACGTCAAACTAGTCAATTTCACCCCCAAGCCTCGTATTCAAGAAATAGGTGTGAGCATTTTGCACGTGCAAACGGTGTTCACGAAGGAATTATTTTCCTTTGTGGACGCTTTGGGATTTGATTTATCCTTGGAAGTGTTTGACGCAAACATGCACAAGGCCTGTTAGTTACGGACGGCCATGCCTTGCACACGCACAGCGGAGGACCGGGTCATGTGATCGCATGCCATTCAAGTTACGTCGATGAAGTGTCTGTTGGTCCTGTCATGTTACGTCGTTTCCACTCCTTTCAGTACTTACTTCAAAGAAAGCTGTTGTTTTGGTTCGAAGCTCATTTTCTTCTACAAAATTTTATTTTTTGTTTATTATTGCTTGTCTAAACGCTTCGGCACTGTCATGAAATATGTACGGCACAGTTTTGATTCCTTCTAGCACTGCTCACTCAGTGCTTCTAACTGCAATGACGTGATATGCGTTTTTCAATAAAAAACTTGCAGTTCGACTTATTGTATCTGAAGTCGAGTAGCTTGTTCATAATTTTGAGCCAGCTTCCCGAGGGGGAGGGGAGGTGCATCTATATTGGGATGGTAGGTATAACCGTCGTATCTTTTAGGGTTTAAAATTGCCAGTCCGGTCATCAGTTTTTAGGAGTTGTTAAAAGAAATAAAGAATGAATGAATGAATGAATGAATGAATGAAAAATCCTGTGTTAAACCAAGAGCCTGGTATTTTTTTTTATTTAAAAACGTGAAGCCAATGGACTACTCAGTTGCAGTCCAGTATTTTAGCAAATGTGCGTACTGAACAAGAAATTAAGACAAAAATCCTTTCTGAATAGTCCTATTAGCGCGCGCCTTTGTTTTCTGCACTGATCTTGATCAGCGCAACACGAGCGGCATTATCGCCGACTATCTGCTAGCTATCCAGGGAAAACTCTCAGATTTTAATTGGTATTAATTTTTGAATAATCTTCAAACAGAGAGGTATTTTTAGAGTGGAAAATTTCTATCCCTTGGTATTTTTAGGGTGTTTTGGGGACTTTTCTGACGGTTATCCCTACCCTTTTGACCCCGAAGTAACCACTCCGGGAAAAACTTGAGCCTTGTTCTTATAGAGATAATTGGTGTAGAAAAGCGTATGTTAGCACCGCATATTTGCTACTGGTGTTACCGTTGTTACTTTTACCATGATCTTTTTTGCTTTTTCTTGATTTCAGATCCAGGATTAATTTGCTACAAACATTTGTTTACCATGGGTAGAAGACTGTCAACCATTTGCCTCGTTTTGATGGTGATGTTTCCAAGTCGCCCGCTGGCCAAAAGTGTTACGGACAACCGTCACAAGCGCTCAAGCTACTGGCTGGAAACGGTAATCCAATAACTACCAACTTTTTAACCTTGTTGCGTTCAAATCAGCAATAGGAGTTTGATTTTAAGGTGTTTTTAAATATGATTTTACGCGGGCGAGTCTTGGTTTGATTAGGGTGAACGATCCGGTGCAAAGTTTGCATTCATTGTCATTTGATTTTAAAACATTTCCTACTCTACTTAAAAATTTTCTCCTAAGTCGTGGCTGTGCACAGCTATAAACGGCGTTACAGACGGTCGGAGATAGGGGGTGGGGGTGGGGGGGAGGGACGAAGGGAGAGGGGGTTGGGGGAGGAGGTAAGAGGGAATTAAAGTTTATCTTTTTGCATGAAACGTCCCCCTCAACAAAAACAACAAGATTAGCAGCGTTTGGGGACAAGTAGCTGGTCCAAAAACCGGTAACAAGTGTCAAAGCAGAAATAACACGGGTCAAATTCTAATAATAGGTGCTTTAAACTAGTTTGAAGATTTGGTTCAGTAGCATTTAAAATATGTACAAATATTATGGGTATAAAAAGCGTGATTAAATGGCGAACTCTCAATACCTGCAATGTTTCCATAGTAACTTTTAAGCTGTTTGCACATCAAGGCGGCTTTTCTAAACAATTCTTATATATATATTTATTGCAAAATATTCAATGTTTTCTACACTTCTTTAACGAAAATGTCCGACAATAATGACGAGCTGCCGTGTTTAAAATAAGTTTTGTCTATAATGACATCCGAAGCGAATACGGGCTTCAACAGCATCTGCGAGTGTGAGAGTACGAACGAGTTTTCGAGTTCAAAGCAACATCAGCAAAAACAGCAAAAGCTTGAAAAAATTCCGGTTTAATAACCAACGTTTCTATTGATACGGAGATATTGATACGGAGAGAAGATACAGAGAGAACAACTAACGGATATTTATACGGAGAGAAGAACTAACACAGCAATGCAATGCGTCGATCATAAACGACCTGAACGTAACCTGACAGATACAAAGAAAACCGCTCATCCTCCCCCACAGTAGTTACAAAGCAAACAGCCAACGATAAATTAAAGCACTTATTCCTAGAAATTTGTTATACTAGAAATGGAAAACAATGTGAAGAATACGAGCTAAAATTAAAATTAAACGCTTGTGTAACTGTGACAGTTGCACAAACCAATGTACGTGCATGAACACTTTGAAGTTTCAAATTACAGTGGCTTACCTTGCGATTTTGCGGTCACTCACTTTGTCTCTTTTTGTGTAACAAGTTAGTCAGTTCACTGATGCTAAACAAGTGGTTGTAGGCCTTAACTGTCTAAGTTTATTGATTAAAAGAAAAAAGAAGATGCAAAACTTTGCGCCATTTCGTTTGACAAGTTGAATGGCAGCGGCGAAAAGTTTATGAAAAGCGAAAAGCCTTTCAGTGCGAAAATATCTGTAGGCCAATCATTCGCGTTTGTTCTGGGCCGGTGACTCCATATTTCAAAACATACCATGCACGTCTCTATGAGGCCCCGTCCACACGTATCCGTTTGCAAACAAAAATGGAGACTTTTTGCTCCGTTTTCAAAAGATTTGCGTCCACATGCATCGTTTTCGCCCGTCCACACTACAACGCGTACCCGTTTTGAAAACGCTTTTATACCTTTCCGAAATAGATGTACAATGCTTCGACCTCAGAGCCTGTTTGCTCTCTAATTGAGGCACACAAAAGACTGGTTTCCAAGTGAATAGGATGTTTGCAATAATAACCTTTTAAACTGCTTTACTACTAGTGGTATGGGTTGAATAAAAAGGAAACCAGACCTGAAGTCAATGTGCAGTTGACAAAGTACGTAAAAAAGCTATTTCTAAACCTATTAACTCACTCCAAGCCCAAAACTCACGATTTTTGAAAATGGACTTAGAAATCATCCCGATCAAGACAGAAGCCGAGTGATAGCGCCTGTCCGCCACTTTTGATACTCACGGTGGAGTAGCTGGTTTTGGTGACGTCATCATTTTCAGCTAGCATTGTTTTCTCCGTCCACACTAGAAAACAGTGTTTTCAAACAGCATCGTAATGGCTAAGTTTTCGATGATCATTTTAATTTCAGCGTTGTTGCTTGGTCGATAGCCGTATCCGAAGCAAAAAGCCTCCGTTTTTGTTTTAAAACGGTTATGTGTGGACGAGGCCTTGGACGGCGAGTTTTCAAAACGTTACCGGTGTCAGTTAAACACTTATCTTAAAATTACGTTTATCATAAACATTTTAAATCGACCTGATCACTCAGAGAGCAAACGTTAGCGGGCATGTTATATGTTGTATGGTTTTCTGTTCAGAAGTGTACTTTTCTGTTGCATAATTAATACTAGCACTGAGGCGTTTCCAATTATCGTCAAGCGCTACAGACAGTACCTTGTTTTCTAATCACAATTGCAGAGTTTGGTACTGGTCAGCGGGTTGAGTTACTAACGTGATCAATTGTAAGTAAACCATTGTTGACCTAAAGGCCCCAAACCGAGAAGGCATAATACAGAAATCCCCGCGTAGAGAGTGTAAACTGAAATAGAAACGTGTCGAAACACCAGAAACGATATCGATTAGGAGGTATACAGCCCGCAGAGGATTACCCGGAATTCTACAATTTCTCGCAAGCGCCCAAAGGATTGTCCGAGACGCGAATGAGCACATAGTTATTGTCGCCGATGAAAGCAGTGCAAACTGTCTAGATTTTTAGTTTTGTTTTTGGCTATCTAGATTTTAGTTTTAGATACTGAAAAACATTGATTCTTGTAAAAATGGGTTTCTGACTGAAAATGTTCTCAGCGCTGACAACAGTTATCAAACTTATGGCAATTAAACTAATTTTATTGTTTCTGACCATTAGGGTGCAGTGAATGACGATATCTGCGAGGTTGTGGGTGAGCGATGTGACGAGATCAACTGCCAAGGGTACTGTAAGGGGGACGCTGTCATGTGTTACCCCCCTGGGCTGCCCAAATCCGAACAATTCTGCATCACAAAGGCGATCAGCAATTCTTATAAACGCAAACGGTCCATCTATGCTTGAACCACGTGTAAACAACCTTTGACTGTGCGCTGTGCACAGCGACTGGTTACTTCATCATTACGATTTGATTAACAACTGGTACTTAGGTCGAACGGAAAGAACTACTATAGTATTTGAACTTTTGAATGGTATAGAACCTAAAGTGGTTTATCTTCAGCCGAGTCTTTATCGGTGTATCCTTTCATAATATATCAAAACCAGGGTTTGTTAGTATTTTAGCTTTTAAGTAGCGTTAAGATATTAAGTCACTTTGAAATCTCGAAACAATAAAAAGAGCAAAACATAAAAAGGCAAAACGTTAATAAGATATCAAGTCTAACTTTTTTTGCAGTTTCAGTTGATAAACAAAAAGGCCTTCAAAACGCATAAAAGGTGAAGCAAAACAAAAAAGTTTAAAACGTTTTCGGTTAAAAGCCAACTTCTGTGACAAAAAGTCCTCCAAGCGTTTGTGATTTTAAGTTCGTGATTATTTGTTTATCACCAACCCATTTTCATGTTCCCTATGAGAATGACCTAAAAATTACTTAAATTACAAACAGTGGAATGCCATTTATGGCCTGAAGTTAGTTTTTAACCGAAAAGCGTTTGAAACCTTTAAAAAAATGTGCTGGTACATCGCAAGTTACCTCTCCTGCTAGCGCGCCCAACATATCACCAAAAAAAGTCTCAACAAAAAGGAAAGTCTAAATATAAAACAAATATATAATTATATACATAACTGTTTCCGTTGGGACTATACATTAAGTGTATAATATACCCCTTCCAGTTTGATACTTGCTCGCGATTTTGTCGGCCATTTATAATTAAAAAAACAAACGGTGTTTTTCAAAGTTTGAACAAGTTTGAATCGATAGACAAGAAAATCAATCATTTTGCCAAGTTTAGCAACAAAGAAATTATAAAAACGTTCGGTTTCAAAAGCATTGCAAAACAGCGCAAAAGGTCCACAACGTATGCCGTAAACGTAACTGAAGGTAAAAAAGCTGCGAGTCCGCTTTCGTGGTTTCAACAGCAAGCGTTACTAAACCTAACAAGTTTCTAAAGTTAAGTAAGATATCTCAAGTTTAAAACTGAGAGTCTACACTCCCTTCAACTTCAAATATCTTGCAGAAGATGGGAATTTTTATTGATTACACAAAGTTATTTCGAAGAAAAAATTACTTGGAGGGTTATAAAATAAACGAACCCCTTTTTGGTTTACTGAATATACCCGAAGAAAATAACGTCCTTGGCCGATAAATTGTCCTCAAAATTTCTCAGTTACTCTCGAAACTTCGCTTCTCGGCCAACCGTTTTAATCTATCAGCTGCAGACATTATAACCTTCGATATACCACGCGGCCGGAAGGGGTTTATTTACTAACTGGTATTTGCCAAAGCAACAGATCCACCTCCACGTGCACGCGCTGTGATTGGCTCCCGTAGCTCCCGATATTCAATGACTTCTAGTTGATTTCGATGCGGTAGGTCAATAAGGTGCATCACACGAGCGCATGCTTAAAGAAAATATGAGTTTTCACTGTATTGTTTCTTTGAAAATAGATTGAATTTTTATCCCGATGGCAAAGTTGTGGTAAATACTAAAACAACTATCCCTCCTCAGGTTCGTAACTTCGCGTCTCTTTACATGTCCACCACACTACTCATCCCCCCTTCGGAGGATAGTTGTTTAAAATATAACTTAACGTCAAGCGGGTAGTTTAAAAACCGGCCTCGGCGCCTGTTCTTCGCCCTTGGCTTCCACCTGTTCTTGATCTGCCGCATTTTCACCTTCTCCTGGTTTAACCATAATTAGTTCACAGATTTCCTTGCTCAATTCTCCTTTTGTACACTTGATATAACGCTCAATATGCCTGTGAAGATAGGGGATTGGAGCAGAGCCTTGCGATAAGATCTGGTAGTGGAATTCTCGGATGTCAAAGTGCTTACCTAGTTTGTTTTTCGCCTTTTCGCGCATGTTCATTATTTCAAGTCTCCCTAACATGTACGCAGTTGCCTGGCCTGGTACACTCATGTATCTTGTTATCTCCTTATCGGAAAAGTCTGAAGTATCCCAAGTCACTCCTAAAAGTTCGTCATGTGCGGTTTCGCTGCAAGTAAACATCGGGTCGTTCAAAAAAGAATAAATACGGGGAGCTAGGTTTATTGATGAAGAGTATAGTATAGAGATGCTAAATAAAAAGCTAACCCATTTCTCCAGCCAAGTGGCCCTTAAGGCCGGCGCTTATCTTAAGCAGTAAACTGAATACTGGCGTACTTGGACCACTGTGGTGTAAATGTTAATGTTCCCGGTTTGCAAATACCTCATTTATCTTAGAAAATGCGCTACCTCGGGTCGCTTCAGTTTTGTACACATAGTTGTACGGGATTTCTTATCGACAGCCACTGATACGCCTGTCAGTCAGATGAAACTTATTACTAACTTAGAGCCTAAAAGCTAAATCCTTTAAGTTAAGTGAATGAGAGTCTTTGAGTCCCATTGGACAGGACACTGAATGAGAGTCTTTGACTCCCCCTGGACAGGACACTAATCCATACTCGTTTATACAGCTGAGAATTCCATACTCGTTTATACAGCTGAGAATTCCATACTCGTTTGTACAGCTGAGAATTCCATACTCGTTTATACAGCTGAGAATTCCATACTCGTTTATACAGCTGAGTCGACTGGCTCGAACTCGTGACCCTGGGATTAGGAGTCGAACACGTTAACCGCTAAGCTATTGCGTCGTTGCAATAACGCCATTGCGTTCGACGTTAGGAGAATGCAACCCTATTCTTGGGCTGCCTGTGGTGTTTATATGCGTGAAGATTCTCGATTTTGGGGGGTTTGTACCGAATCTGCGCCATTTTGAATAAATAATCAATGCGCGCGCTCCTGTTTTGCCAATAAACTGGATAAACAAGATTTTAACTGGACAAACAAGATTCTCAACCCGCATGGTGTTTAATTGGAGTCGGTACAGTGGAGCTAATTTTTGTTGTTCTATTGATTCTTTCTTCAACTTACTAACGCGATGTTTAAAAGGTTTTTTTAAAAGGATCATAGGTACAATTTTTCAAAGCCTCATCAGAGAAGTGCGTACTACTTCTTGAGCTTGCAGAAAACCTGACGTGCGAGAACGGCTGGCACTGTATATGTCCACTGAATCCGTTTCCTTCATCAATTTGACAGCACAAAATACCGCTTGGTTGAACAATCCAAATGAACTGACACTTATTTTTCGGAGGACATTGAGCCAAACTACCCACTGTGGTCACAAACCAGCCCAGTCATTGTACTCTGCGGCCATTGAGCCAATTGATCGATTTCAATCACAAAGAAAATCAAAAAAAGAATTTGAAATGTGTCAGTTTTTCAACACATTACGTTGAACGCACTTTTTAATCTGAGATTACTACTAGTAATAAAAATTCCAAATTTAAGCTTGAGCATCCATTGCTATTACCCTACTATGAATTATGAACGAATGAATCTACATGTTACTGAATTAAGAATGTGTCCCTCCAAACGTCTTATATTTAGGTCACAAAAAATTGAAACATTCAAAAGATTAGAAGTCCTCCGCCCACTGAGTTTGCAGGCCTCTTCACCATGATAAGAATTGTACCAATCGAATTTAACAATCAATTGTTAAAGATACCTTTGCATGCCGCGGTAATGAAGACCTGTATCCACAATTAACCTCACGGCGCGCCACAACTGGAAAATCAACAATTCGGAATGAATTTCTAAAAATAATGACGAAGTCTAGGAAAGTTAGAAAGCAAATAAATAGCAGCAACAAGAACAAGAATAATGATAGTAGCCATGACACAGATAATCTTAATCCTAGAAGTCTTGAACGAAAAATAGTTGCACAAACACTTGGGGAGGGGGTGGGGTCCGACTACTTTCATCCAATTGACGAGATATCCATTCGTTAGACATGATGTTCGTTCGAAAGACATGATATTTTTCGACTGACATGTTATTTAGCAGATATGATCAAATTCATCTTGTGTTATCAAATAAGGCTTAATTGCCTGGTCTACAACGGTTTCCATGGCAACCGTAGGTACAAAACGACGTCACAGATTTCTTAGTTTTTCTGATGTTTTTCTTATTTTTCCCATAGGATTTGTTGAAAACCCTCCAAATCGCAAGAAAAAAGATAACTTTTGCTTTTAACTCGTGTTTCGGTTATCGTATATGTTTAGGTAGTTCAGGAGAGAAATATTGGAATCACGAATTGGCAACCAAATAACTTCACCTCCCCCAAATTTTTTAATTTCCGAGAAATATGCCCTGTCATTTGGCATAACAGTTGAAAATATTGTGCACTAATTTGTTGACATGTTAAATTGACACCTTCAGTTGCCATGGCAACAAATTATGAAAACTCGAAAAATGACTGTTTTTGACCGCCGTCTTGGTTTTTTGATTTTTCAAATTTTATTCCAGTTTGAACTGTAAAACTTGAAACGACGAGCAAACATCATTTATTAACTGAAAGATATGAAACAGTTAGAAAATGATAAAAATGTCAGCACTTAATCACTTTTTAGCAAAAAACGTGGTCATGAACCTTATTGCGTGACGTATTGTAAGGACGTCATCAACTGTGGAGTAACATCATTGTCAAACGATGTGTTTATGGTTAAGGAACAGTTGTACCAAAGCTTTTGGCAATCATGATAAGTCAAGAAGAAAAATATTCTAAGCCAAAAAATTTGGGGGGGGGATCAACTTGACCCGCCTCCTCTGGGTTAAAACAATATTGCATTCTAAAAGTAAGTCAGTCTGAAATGTCTTTTCGGTTCGACGCATTAGCCGGAGCGGAAAATCCGCCCATCGTTATAACACTTTAAGACTTAACGAACAAAGTTCATCAATTAATTTCCTATAACCTAACTAATTGTTCCCGGCAATGAAATAAACAGCTAGGCGTCCAGGTTGACGCAAAATAAGGTAACGTTTTTCTTGTCCCCAGACCTACCGCTTTAAACCCAGGAAATTTAATCCGAACAAAGTTTACATCTGTAGAAGATTGAAACCGACTCTAGAGAAAACGTACGACTGTTGCTTACCTGCCATTTATACATTCCATACATCTGTAGAATGTTACCCTTGAAAAGCTGTACGTCGTCAGAGAGGAGCGGGTTTTCTGAATAACATGCCCAGCCTTCTTGAAAGGCAATGTAGGCTGTTTCTCTGTCCAACCATCTGATTGTGCCGCCACAGTGGTCCCAAAAATGTTCCCTAAGGCCTGGCGTAGAGATAAAAAAAAACACCCATACATAAATACACTATATAGTCAACTCATTACTAATTTCATTATGGTATTTAACTGGAAACAATCTATTATCTAGTCAACGATATGGCTTTCGCACAGCACGAAATGACAGATTTACGAGCGCGTAAAGGTGTCGTAACATTCCACTGTGACGGCACTGCTCCCTAAATTAAAAGCCTACTGTGTCAAAGACTCTAACTCAATTTCCGAAAGCAAAACTCTAGCTTTTGGTGTTCCCCAGAAGACAATCTTATGCCCGCTTCTATTTATCTTTGCATTTAGGAATGGCCTGCCCGTTTGTCTTAAGAATTCGAATCCTTAAATGTATGTCGATGATACGCACCTGACGTTTGCTAGTAATAACTTAATTAAAGTAGAACAAAAACTGAATCAAGACCTTATCAATGTCAGTAATTGGTTACTGAGCAGTAAACAAATTTACCCTTAAAAAATCTAAAACAGAGATGTGGTGATAGGGTCAAGACAAAGACTAAGTACGCTTGAACCATGTCCAGCTCTCAAAATAGACAATATCTTAACAAAGCAAATTCTCTCGGGGTTCACATCAACGAGCATCTATCTTGGAAAAGCGCAGAAGTTTATGCTGTAAACATGCAAGTTCAAATTGTGAGGGCCAAGAAGGTCAAACGCTTGCAAACCTGGGAAAGATTGATCGTTATAAACAACTGACAGCTGTTTTCGATTCTTGAAGTAAAATGGAAAAGTTCTTTATTAAAAAGTTTTCCATAAATTCTGAAAGCTATGTTTGAATGATTGTCGAGCCAAAATGGGACACTTCTGTACCACGCGTATGACGATCGAGCATGAAAAGTCGAAGATCATATTCGGCTAAACGAAATTATATGACGCCCAAACGATATCTGGTGAAGAGAAGTGCGCCTCCGAATAATTTGGGTTTATGCCCTTATTTATATTCGGAATCAACCCGATATTAATATGTCTAAGCCATCCCAGAAGGAAGTAGCCTCACGCAAAACAGCTTTTGGTCGTCGTTACGACTTAAAGTGCATATGAAGCGAAATATTTTGTTACTTCAGTGGATAGACCTTGCTAAATGAGTAATAATGGTGAAAAAAAATTGCCAAATCATTCCTGGTTCTCGAGATATCAACATTTAAAACTTGCATCGGATGACGTCACTAGTGGTTCCGACAAATTTGCATTTTTCTAAAATCTGCTGCCAATCCGTAAAATTTGGGTGGGTTTCAGCCAGACTTGGAGTGATGATCCATCTGCCTTGGATAAATCAATAATCCAACTTTAGCTAAAATACATCAAGTGTTACGGATTGGCAGCAGTGTTGAAAAAATGCAAATTTGCTGGAACCACTCAAGACGTCATCAGATGAAAATTTAAAGCGTAAATGTCTCAAGAACCAGGAAAGATTTTAGCAAAATTTTTTTACCGTTTTTCCTCATTTAGCAAGGTCTTTCCACTGAAGTAGTACAATTTTTAACATAATATGCACTTTAAGGCAGAGGAAGACCAAGCAGTAGCTGTTACGTACAAACCCACAAAATCCTCTTCCGATTCCGCTACGCCTTAAGCTTACCTTGCATCTGTGTATGGTGGCCCGGGCGTGTCTCGTGTCCAACGAGCGACCACTCCTGGTACTTAGGCCCATAATCTGCTGCGAAGAACGGGACTTTGAGATAGGAGGGCTTACGGCAGTACAAGTCACTTGGGACGAAAAACCAAGTTCCTTGAGATGGATTGAAATGAGGCCTTATTGCAATTGGACAACTAGTCGTCGTTTTTTTCTTGCCAGAATAGTAAAACAAAGGTGTCAGTAGGGGCATGATGTGGGCCATCACACCTCGAATGTACACAGACCATTCTTGGAAGGCTTCCCAGCGTTTTGGGCAATATTTCTTGGCATTCTGAGGCGATGAGCAGTTCTTATGAGCGCTATCGCCACTTTCGTTTTCGGGGAAAAATTCCTTGTTATGATACTGGTTATGGTCGTTCAGCGGTCCGTGTACAAAACTCGGCACAGCAATAAGAGCGCTTCCATTCTCTCCTGTCACGTTCTTGACAATTTCTAGGGCCTGGGAAAAAAATTGAAAAAAAAAATGATCGAGGTGCTAAATGGAAGTTTTGGCGCAGTGTTCAGACCTCTGCTGCCCATTGCTGAGATCCCCGGCTCAATTCCCGACCTGGTCGAGGGTTGAATATTTGGGTGATCTTCTTTCCTGCAAAAGTCCATTCAGCTTTTCGTCTCTCCGGGGTCGGTAAAATGAGTACCAGCATACATCGCTTTGTTGTATATGTTTGTTTCCGGTTTGTATAGGTACCCCATTTATCTTTTAAAAATGTGCTACCTCTGTTTGTACACATAGTTCTGCGGTTTTTCACAGATGAGCCTTTCAATCAGATAAAACTTTTGATTAAATTTTCAATCTTGAATATTGCGATTCGCGCGTTCTGATTGGTTCATTCAATCTCGGTTATCAGCTCATATTC
>JANVCF010010127.1:0-14540 GCA_025388745.1 Hydrozoanthus gracilis
AAGTACTACTCGTTTATAAGCGAGTACTCTGAAGAGAGAACTTCCTCATTTAAAACAGAATCGTTTTCTTTTGTTTTCATACAAACCACGTACCTAATTTATTTCTCCCCCACAATATTGGTTGCTAACAGACCTTGTTTTACAAGCAACAGCAATTAGTTACCAAGTGCAAGGATTTTTGCTGCACCTTATCAGTTTAATTTCATTCTTAACTACTCAAATAGAGGCTGCATGCAGTAGCTGCTCAAACAGCGATGGGGCATGTTTTCCATACTGGTTGCCACGTTTGCAAGTGGTCAACCCATTTCTAACCGCGCGTTTCAAAGGCATGGAAGACTTTATTCAGCTCTGTCACGAAAATGTGTTTATCACTCGTGCCAGGCCTACGGACGGTACGAGTATAAAAATACAGACGGTTGTTCTCATGCGAAACACCGCTTTATGGTAATGGCCGAAGGCTCTTAATTGAATAGTGCGTGCGTATGTTTTCAGTGGATCGCTGAACAATAGGATACAGGCTTAAGCACATGGTGAAAATGACATCGTGATGTGGCTTCGAAGAGTTTGCCGTTATTTTTCGTCGATATTTTGTTTGAAGAATGTTGATTTGCTTCAACCATGGACAAAGGATTATCAAACACACTCCGACACAAAAAAGCAAATGCCGTTCGTGGTAAACCCGCTGAAACTGTAAACGACTTTAAACTGTTTATTAACTTTTTCGGCGAACGAGACTACTGTCTTTATAGGTGATCAACATGATGGACTTCATCAAGCCATGACAATGAGAGGCATTGAGCGAGACAATTACAGCGTTTACGTAGCACTCTACTTCAGACTGGAATTCGTCTTTACTCGAGGGCATGTCGATTGGGGCACGGGGTAGGGCATCAGCAGTATATAGGAATTTACCGGGAACACGCGTACGATCTATGGAAAAGTTGTATCTCATAAGTCGCATACGGAAACGTTGAATGCAGAGTGGCAGTTCGTCTACCAATTTGGTGGACAACAACGGCACGTGAGGTTTATGGTTTGTTTCTACTTTGAATGTCATCCCAACTAGCAAGTCGCCCCATTGTTCAAGTGCCCAGGTCGTGGCTAAGGCCTCTTTCATTATCTGGGCATACCTGCGTTCTGTTTTAGTCATGGATCTACTTACGTACGCCACGGGGCGCATTTCGCCAGAGGGTTGCCTCTGCAGCAGGACTCCTCCTAAACCGTAGCTGCTTGCATCGGCAGAAACAACTGTCTCATTCTCGGGGTCGTATAATGCTAGTACGGTATCTGAGGCTAGTGCAGCTTTCAATTTCTCAATGTCACCCCAGAGCCAGGCTGTTCCCTTCTTAAGTAGGTCGCGCAGGGGCTGTGTCATCTTAGCGACGTGTGGGCAGAACTTCATAAGCTGGTTGACCATGCCCAAAAATCGTCGTAGGTCTGAAACATCTTCGGGCTGAGGTATGTCAACGATGGCTTTAACTTTTGCTGGATCTTTCTTGACCCCTTCTTTGTCGATAATCTGGCCCAGGTACTCTAGTCTGGTCTGATAGAATACGCACTTGTCAGGGTTAAGAGTAAGACCGCTTTCAGATATGCGAGTTAGCGCTTGTGAAGGCGTTCGTTGTGTTCGACCTGGTCTTTTCCGGTTATTAGAATGTCGTCGACGTGGCAGGTTACCCCTTCGAGGTTGCCGAGTTCCTTATCCATCTGCTTTTGAAAGTACTCTGGGGCAGAGGAAATACCGTGTGGTAGGCGGCGAAACATTAATCTCCCGATTGGTATGATGAATGTAGTTAGCTTAGCGCTTTCTTCACGCAGGGCTATTTGGTAGAATCCTGAGTTTGCGTCTAACTTAGTGTAGACGGTTCCCGCGGCTATACTCCCAAGGGTCTCCTCGACCTTTGGCATTTGGTAGATTTCGCGAGGGACGGCTTGGTTTAGCCTAGTAAGGTCGACACAAATTCGCACCGCTCCGTTGGTTGTTGTGACGACCGCTATTGGGGCACACCAGTCTGTGGACTCTTCAATGGGTTCGATAACTCCGAGTTTGGTCATGTGGTTGAGTTCTTCTTCGACCTTTTTCATTAATGGTAGGGACACCCGTCTGGGTGATGTAAGGCAAAATGGCTTAGCTCCGTCTCGGAGACTTTTCGTGTACTCCCCCTTAAGCTTGCCGAGCCCTGTAAAGAGGTGAGGGTATTTCTTCAAAACATCGCCTTTTTCAACGGGCTTTGAGCACTTGTTAGCTTTGTCTTCAGTTTCACAAGAGATGGCTCTGACACTATACGTACCCGGAATTTCATGGATCAGGCCAAGCTCACGGATTGCAGGGATTCATAGCAGTAGTTTTGTTGCACCACGAACGATATAGACCCGTTCTGTAATGTGTGTATTGCCAAGTGATAACTCCATGTCTGTGTAGCCGACATACTGGTCTCAAACACACAATGAAGAAAGTGAATTAAAAGTATTTTGCCCGAATTGTGTATTTGAAACCCACCTGTAAAAAAATAAATCAATTCTGGTATCTGTTGAGACTTTAGAACGACCGTTGGAAATCGAATTTGAATGTCGTAATCTTCGGCCGTGTCCAAATTTGTTGTTAGTGAGCCTCTGGAGAATCGAAGTTTTGTTATACTTATTGGCTTTTCTCCGCAATGGATAGTCGTGGGAGCTTGCAACTTCGCCAACGGGAAGAATATTCTGTCTCGCGAAGAAAACGGGATTTTGATGGAAGTCGAAGTTGGGGAGGTGAAATGTTGAGGGCGAGATTCAAGGTAGGTTGATATTTAGTTGCCAGTCTTTCTCTTTTTATATGCTTTATATATATCACACAGTAGTCTGTACTTCGCGCTAGTTCTTTCCTTCAAAACAGTTTAAATTAATTCAACATTCTGGTGCCCCAGATCGACAATAAAAAAACTAATAAATGAGACTAAGAATAAATTTTCATTTTTTTACACTATCTTTTCATAATTATTGTAGCTTTCGAGATTTGGCTTTCATCCTGGGACGTGTATAACTTTATCGTTGAGTGTTGCTCAAGATATTGAAGAAACAGTTTTTGAAGAAGGTTCAGAAAACCAAACAATCGAGAACACGAGTTGGTGTGTTTGCGGAAAATGGCAGCCGGCGGACTCTTGTTTTAGCTGCCGAGAATTGGAGGAACTCATTTAAAAATTTGCCGAATCGGGATAGTAGCGTCTTAAATTAATTTTTGTTAAGATAATCTACCAAATGTTTTTTGTTTTTGATGGCGATTTCGATACATCAGCGATCGAAAAGTGCCACGAATAGTTTGCTCACAAATTCACACAACAATAGTTTTATCTAAGTTCGGAATTACACCAAAATAGACTACCGCAAAAATGTTTCACAAAAACGAATGGCTAGCCTATAGCTTATTTTTTGCCAGCTAACGAAACCGATTAAAATCAAATTAAAACTAATTCAATTAAGTTGCCCACACACTCTGAAACCGTCGAGATTAATTATGCTCGTCAGGGAAAACTGGAGTTTTTGTGAGGCTTGCAGCCAATAGTTCAGGCATCCATTTGACGACTATAACCAACCAATTTATAGATGCATATAGTTTTGTTCACTTATTTTAAAGACTAGCTTACAGAAATGAATAGATCTGTATTTCGAAGCTGTGAACTTTTTTCCAAATTGATGCTAACTTATAGTTTATTTAATTCATATTGTTCATACTCCATCCCAATGGAAAATGTGACAGGTAGCTAGTATAGATATATCTATAGAAAGTTTACAAATTTATAAACACTGCATGTATTTCAACTTCATTTTACAAGTCGGCTAGTTTGAAACACTGTGCAAGTCGCTAGCTCGTATGTCCTAGATTATCCTTACTAGTCCAAAACTCAGTAAAAATTGATATCAAGTTTTTATAAGCTAGTACTATTTCTAAAGGAAATCAATTTCAGTTTTATTTTTTTAATAATCTACTGGCAGCAAAGTCTTTCTAAAAAACGCTGTTCAGGTTCAAAACCATTCATTTTCACTAGACAAATCTTCAGAAACAAGTAATTTATCTATCAATAAACAACCATTTCGTGATAAAAATCTGGCCAGAAAGATGCCAAGTTTTCCATGAACCATGCACAACAAAAAATTTCCTTAAAATCAAGCACTGCAGGTTAGTAAAAATACATTTGTTTTCAACGTTTTTGTGTGAAAGGTTTAACAACACACAAACAAATTTCAAATTGACACCATTGCTATAGATGTACTGCGTAAACAGCACTTGTTGCTATCCACAATGCATGATTTACTTGTATACTTTCTTTATGTAATTTTAATATTTTGCTATAACTGTAAATTATTTTGCTATGTTTCAGAACTTGGCATCTGGCATCATGATCACCTAGCTATAATGGGCAAATGGTGCACTTGGGAAGATGAGGAGAAAATTATTTTAATGTGTTGTTAAAGCTATCCAGAGAAGAGTTGCCCGTATATAGAATTCAAATTTGCATACATTTTGTTCATTTTGTACTACTTAGTCCCTTAATAATTGGAAAATTAAAGAGACTTACCTGTAAGGTGAAGTTTGATTGGAGTTCTATGAGTCATTGGTCAGGAGCGAAGAACTCACGTGAGATAGAGCGTGCGAAATCGGAGCTTCAGTTTTCAAAGGTAGTGAATTGGCACATCTACAGTCTGTATGACCTAAAGTAGGCTGGGTTAAAAGATTTTTTCTCTGCCTTAAGCAGACTTAGTATAAACAAATAGAGGGTGGGCACGTGACTTCTTCGCTCCTGACCGATGACTCATAGAACTCCAATCAAACTTCGCCTTACAGGTAAGTCTCGTTTAATTTTCCAATTCTATTTCGTCATTGGTCTAAGTCGCTCCAAAGTCATGTGAGACTTGAAAGCAGTGTGACAATGAACTCTACACAAGCAACGAATTTATTGTACAGAACCGTGTTACATAACTTGTTCTCCAAAATTTACATCTGAACTGAAGTTTTTGTTATAAAACTTTTTGAAAGTAGACTCTTTTTTCCAACCTGCAGCTGCCATAATAGCTGAAATAGACATGCTGTTAGCATAAGCTGTTGAAGCTGATGCTGCTCGAGTACTGTGTGCTCCATAGACTGACACGTCTACACCTGATTGTTTCAGCAAAGTTTTTGTCCATCTGCTAACAGAGTCTTTGTGAACTGGCCTAAACGTTTTACTGTAACTAAGCCATAGCTTATCTTCGCCATTACGTCTTTCCTCTGTTATCTTAAGACATTGCCTAAGGCATGCTACCACACATACATTTTTTCTAATAAATATTTCTTAAACACTAATGGTGTTTGATGCTTTCCTGGTTTTGATGTTTTTAGCAATGTTGATATCTCAAATGACATCTGTTCATCAGTCACTGTCATATCACTAATCTTCAGGCTATGAATAGTTTGACAACGTTGACCTGAAAGTATCGTACCACGCATAACACATTTCAGAGTTAGATCCTTGAGACTCATCAGTTCATTACCCCCAAGTGACTTTATGGATTGGAGAACATCATCAACACTCAATACTTCTTTATATCTGGGTAGGGCAAGTCTTAACTCAAAAGCTCATTTTAAAAACGTGTAACAAAAGGATGACTGCCAAATGATTGTCCACCTGGGAGCAATATACAGCTGATAAAGCACGCCTTGCAGTGTTGATTGTACTATAAGAAAAACCATTCTGATACTGTGTAAAAAGAAAATTAATTCCATCTGCTACAGTTGCTGAAAAGGGATCAATTCCCCTTGAATTACAGAACATTTGCCATCGTAGGAGGTAGGTTTTATATTGCTTATGTGTGGTACTTCTCCAGGAGTTGAGGATGATGGCTGAAGCTTTTTCTAAAATTCTGTTATTAGCAAAAATTTTCCCGACAAGTGGCAAGCAAGAAGCTGGAGCTGATTGTGCAGTGGGTGCATTATTCTTGGGTGCGCTGGTAGAAACAGTATTTTGTCTTCCCTAGGTATCAATAAGGGAAAATAAATGAACATTGACAAAATATATGGCCACCAAGCTTGGGTGAGCCAGTTTGGCACAATAATAACTCCTGTCGCCTTTTCACTATTTATTTTGTGAAGGACCTTGTGAATGATACAGAATGGTGGAAACACATAGAAAACAAAATATTTCCGTTAAAGGTGAAAGGCATTCACAGCAAAGGCCCCATGCCAGGATCAGGCTTGTAAAAGTATATTTTTCAACCTGAAAGTTTAGCCTGGAGGCAAATAAATCAGCATCAGGCTCGATTCCAAGAAATTTGATTACATTCTGGTAAATGGACTGATCTAAGCACCATTCTGTTTCCCTCCTGGATAGTCTTGACTCTTTATCTGCTTTAAAATAAAGTTTCCCTGGGTTACTGTAAGCCAAACTTTGTGTCTGATACACCACTGCCATATTTCCTTTGCTAAACTATTGTTCGCCAGGGAATGACTGGTACCCATTTGGTTTAAGGTTGCAACAGCGGTAGTATTGTCAACCATTAATCTAATATGCTGTCCTTCCAGTTTATTGTGGAATGACTTTAATGCAAACAGGGCTGCAAGGATCTCTAGAAGTTGATATCATGTTTAGTTTCCCCAGGGGTCCAGTTTCCTCCTGTTGAACACCCATCAACACATGCTCCCCAACCAGTCAGACATGCATCTGTAGTCATTGTTATCTTGGTATAACCATGAGTAATTAAATCACATGCCCCTGGAAGGGCCATAATCCACCAGTTAAGGTCTGACTTAGCCTCACTTGAGATAGTCATACAGCTATCAAAGTTGCCTCTATTCATTTTCAAAGCTTGGGACTTTTCCATTTCAAGTACTCTATAGTGCAAGGCACCATACATGACCCCTGGAAAACTAGAAGTCATAAGACCTACTGCTACTTCTCTTATTGAATGAGGCCCAGGAGCTAATAGCAGTATGCCGGCATCCTTAAGCTTTTGAGCTCTGCCTGTAGTCAGCCTTGTTGTCATTATCTTTGAATTTAATATGAACCCTAGAAATGAAATTTCCTGTGCAGGAAGTAACACAGATTTTTCTTGGTGTACAACAAACCCAAGCTGGTCCAATAAATACATTGTATCTACAATGTTGTTAATACACGAGTCATAACTATCTGCTACAAGCCAGATATCACCTATGTATGAAACACATGTATGACCTTTGAGTCTCAATTTCGAGAGCACGGGCTTTAATTACTTTGTAAATTTCCTAGGACATGGTGCCAAATCATTCGGAAAACAAGTGAATTTATAAAACTGTCCCCTCCAGCAAAACTTAAGATATTTTTGATAAAATGGGTGTATGGGAACAGAGTAATAAGCATCTTTTAGATCAATTGATGCCATGTAAAATCCTGGTTTCATAAGATGCACAGCTGTCCATACATTTTAAAATGGTGGTATGTAATATTTTGGTTTAACGATTTCGAATTTAAAATCATACGATGAGTTCCATCTTTTTTAGACCGAGTAAATATAGGGGATATATACTCCCCAAATTCCTGGTCACATGCAACAGCAACACCCTTCTTCAGTAGCTTCAAGATTTCTACTTCAACCGATTTTCCTTGAGACTCTGAAAGCATTGCATGAGTAAAAACCTTGTGTTGACAAGGATAGCAATCAAATTCAATTTTTTGACCTAATACTGTTTCCAGTATTTCAGGGTCTGGAGTTATAGCTTGCCATTGCAAATAATAGTTGAACTTTTTCGTTCAGATACTGCAAAAGCAATGGCACTTTTGATTCGAAATCAAGTATAGAATCATCAATGTCGCTCATAACTGCTTCTGATTCCCTAACCGTCAATTATCCTTGCACATAAACAAAACACGTCTTGTTGCTCCGAAATACAACGCTCAATTGAAGCTCCGATTTTGCGCGCTCTATCTCACGTGACTTTGGAGCGACTGCGACCAATGACGAAATAGAGTTACAAGTTAAAAAAAGTAAAAAGCAAGACTTGTCAATGTTAAAAACACCTTAACCTTTATTAAGATTAATTCTTTATCAAGATGTTTGTTATGAAGATTAAGTCTTTATCAAGAAGTTCGTAAACGAAAAGTCTTCACAATACTTGAGTCATAAGACACAACAAAGCTCAATCTCTACATGTTTGAATCATTTTTACTGGTCATTGAATCCTATTTTTAAAAGCACCTTCGCTTCTCCTTCAAAGCGGAGACCTCGCGGGCGCTGCAATCTGGGTCAAGTGAGTCCAGAAGCTACCGACTGCGCATGACTGCAAAAAAGCCACACAAATAAACGCAGCCAGATTTACTACTCGCTCGCCTGACGGCCGCGAGTAATAAGCCTACCACAAAATTGCAAAAAACTTGTGTTCGTGTTCTTCATCCGCTACCAGTAGAAAGCAAAACTTCAGTAATTTCATTCAACAAAGAAAACATGTACATAGACTAAAGAGTTCACTTTGGATTTTAGAATGTGCCTAGCATTTAATGTTCCCCACCACTGACGTCATAGACAGCCGCTGAGAGGCGTTCTGAGCCGTCGTACAACTGGACGAAAAAGCCAATTAAAAGGGTTTTTTTTGCGGAGATCATGGTTTCTAAAAAAAGAAAAAAACTTAGTGTTTTTATTTTTAATGAGTTATACAATATTATAGTTGTGAGAAAAAACCTTATTCAGTTCAAACCACTTCCCTTTAAATCAGCTGTTAGAGATTTAAGTTCATCGGGGCATGCCTACGGGACCACGACTTTTTACAGCATTCCTTTTATGGGCAACTTCCTAAACTTTAATGCTACCGGACTCAGCCAGACACACAGCCTTGCGGACCACACAAAAAGGTCAGTGGAGATCGACAGGATCAAAACAAGGCACGCATGCGCACTAGCAAAAGGTTGTGCCGATTTCAAACATGGCGTCTTGCCTTGAGACTGTACCGCAGTTAGACCACTTTTTTTGGAAAGAGTGGCGAAATCAAAGCTTTCAAAACCTATGAAATGCCTTCAGAGTAACTTAGCGTGGAAGCAAAAGGAATTGTATATTTTTTACCAACGAACTGGTACATACTCGTTTCTTCTAAGACGGAATTGAGATCTTCAGGGTCACACTTGGCAATTCATTGGATATGTTTTTACCATATATAACAGTACCGGTTCATAGCAACGAAAAGCCCTGGATGCAGTCAAAGATCAAAAGCTGGATCGCAAAGCGCCAAGGCGCGCTCGCCAAGTGTGGGAAGGAGTCCCTGCAGTTCAAGCTATGGCGCAACAAGGGTGGCAGTGCAATCGCCAGTGCCAAGCAGGTGTTCTTTAGAGCTAAGGTGAAAAACCTTAAAAACACTAGCAATGGACGGTGGTGGAAAGAGGTGAAAAATCTCTCTGGGATGTCTGGAGGTGAAAAGGAATGATACCGGCAGTTTTTCGACGGCCATGATATTGGCAATACTGGTACCCTCTGTCAGAAAACCAACGAATTTTCTGCTGGTCTAACTTCTGCCTTCACGCCATTGTTGCCATCGGATGTCGCAAGCATTGAGGTGCAAGAAATTCCTGACGACCTCCTAGTAACGCCCCAAAAGTTGCACAAGGCTTTGCGTTCCATCCATGTGAGGAGGGCCTCTGGGCAAGATGGTATCCTAACATTATTTTGAAGACCTTTGCGTTTGAACTCGCCCTGTTATCTCTGTAAATGCCACATTTGCTTAAATTTGTATGGATTTGACAAATAGCAAATGTCAACATTTGTCGTCATATGTCGTCAACAATTCCGCTACAATTAAAAGAATGTACCATTTGTATGTAATCTTGGTCTTGGTCTTGTAATCTTGGTCTAACCCTAATTATATAAGCATTTATTCTATAACATAACAGTTTATAACGAAGAACAAAACATATATTATACTATTTTCTTAAAAGAACCTAATTAAGAACCTACTTAGCCGAAAATGCCAGTAAGCACCCTAAAATATAAGAACCTGTTTTGCCAAATTCTAAAAAAGAAAATTCTTACACGTGGGTTTTACTATATATTTAAAACTGACTTTTGGTCAACCTCAACCAATTGCACTGACCACACGGTTTCCCAGTTGAAAGACCGGATGAAACAGACAGCCCTTGCCTCAAGAGCGCCAGGAACTCTCAAGGGTTACCACAGAGCCTTTAACAGATGGAAGGTCTTAGCAACGAACGTTTGCAAATCCAATCCTTTTCAGTTTCATCTTTCAATTTTGCTTTGTATTTACAACATTTACTTGAGATGACCGATTCATCATCGTCAACTAACGCAGCGTTTTATTCTATTAATTGGTTTCAGAGACTTAAGAGTAGTTGTCTGTAAAAATCAAACATACGGTGGCAAACCTCGAAAAATCGATTTCTCATATACTTTCATGTTTGGTAGGGTAATGCATCATGAGTACAATGTTATAGTTTGCTTCAAATTTCATTGTGTTTAGGAGAAATATGCAAATTACCGAACATTACCAAAATCACCGTTCAGACAAGTGATTTTTGGTCCCACTTTAGTGACCGTGCGTGGAAAATTTGAGCTTCTGGTATCAAAAACAAATCTTAATCCTTGTTAAACAATCTCCCTGCCGCTTATTAACCGGGTTTGAGGTTTATCACACAGTTCTAAGTATTCCAAACTATTAATTCTCAAAACCTACTTTTTTGTATCGATAAAAGTGGGTCTTACAAAACGTCTTCTAGCAAATGTGCTATAACTTCAAATCTTTCAAAACCTCGGTGAATAAATGTTGAAGGATAGGTATTTTAAATGGTGAAAAAAGCTAACTAAGGTGAGTTATTACAATTACATCGAATTTGTCCAAAGTTGTTGTTACTTCTTGCCTTTGAGTGTTCATAAAAAGTTCGGGCACCTACTCAGTTCATATTTACTCCATTTTCAGATTAACATTGTCTTTATATTTGAACTCGGTTGAAGAGAATCAAGTCAATAATGAGGTAAAAAATTTTGAAAATTTGACGGGAAAATACTAATTTATATTAGAAATACTAAGACATTGGTTTTTAATTCTAGAAAATATAATACACAATTTATTTGTCTTGTGTGGACAGAGCCAGGGGGCCCTATGAAGCTTTTGAAGTGGAAGGGGGTATCAATTATTTTTAATTTTAATAAATTCAAGTTAATACAATCTTATTGATTCATAAGACATATAAACACATTATTTTTGAAAATATATAATCCCCGTAGCCTTCCCTTCTAGTATATAAATTAGAAATGCACTTTATTGACATTAATTGATTTTGTGTAAAAAAAGAGTTCTCGATCAAACTAATAAAATTAAAAACCAGTTTTCTTATATCTAAGGAATAGATATATTTTTAAATAAATCCAAAAATAAAAAATACACAAAGCATATGTCTTGTGTGGACATGGCCAGGGGTTTAAATGAAGCTGTTGAAGGGGAATGGAGTATCAGCTATTTTATGTTAACTTCGACTTAATTTAGTCCTGTTCAGTATAAGATATAACATATATTTCTAAATATGTGAAAATACAAAAATCCTCATAGCTCCCTCTCCCAATATTTAGATTATAGTTTCATTTAAGAAGCAGTTGATTGTATAGTGTTAGAAGAAAGTTCTCAAAACAGAAAACTAGATCCACTCTCAATTTTGTTCTTTCAGAATCATCAATCTTGTACTAAAAACCATTTTCTAGCTCCCAACACCATCCAGAAAAGACAGCTGTCACCAACTTCTCTGGATTCAAGTGGCAAGTTCCAGGGTCCAGACCGGACTGGCCGAAGACGGAAGTTGCAGACAAAGCATTTTCTGATGGAAGTTCATGGAGCCACCAAGGATAACATGCAGCCAGCATATGATGGTCTCATTTCTTTTGCTAATAGCATACCAGTAAAGAAATTCACCAATTTGTTGTTAAAATCCCCACAGATGTCAATCAAAGCATTTCCACAAATTGTGAAGAAAAAGATACAAGAATTTGAAAACACAGAAGTAAGTTCTTTAACAAGTTTAAATGTGCTATATTGAGGTGACACTACAAGTAAAAGGAAGTATGATGATATTAGATCTTCTCTATCTATGATTGGGAAGGAAAATAATTCAGGTAAAAAGCACATTAAGTTTATGGAGGATGTCTCTGTTCCAAGGATAATGTTATATAAGAAATTACTTGAGCAGCTGAATACTATAGATATCGGTCAAGTGCATGATGTACGGGAGGAGCTTTGTGAAGGAATGGAAGATGGAGACAAGTTGGATGGCAGGTACAGGAATCTCTTGCCACTCCTTTTAAGGTTAGCAAAATTTTATATGTCAGTTAACAAATATAGAGAAGATAAATTGGTATGGTTTGGGGAAAGGGAAGGAAATTTCAAGGTTGCAATTGGTGGAGATGGTGCTCCATTTGGCAAGGATGATAAAGCACTGTCCTGGCTTGTAAGCTTCGCCAATTGTGGAAGACGAGTTTCAAGCTGAGATGAGAATTTCCTTCTGTTTGGTGCCAACTGTGCGGAAGATGGTCCGGTTGCCAAAAGATATGTTAAACTTCTTTTGCAGCAAATGAAGGAAGCTGAAGAAATATCACACAACATTGTAGTGGATGGTGAGGAGAAGAATGTGACATTTCAGTTTGAACTTCTACCAAATGACATGAAGCATCTGGCATTTATTGGCTGTGAACTCAGTAATGTAGCACTTTATTTTTCTACTTTTGCAGATGTTCACAAAGATGACATGAATCAAGTGAGTGGTAAGTTTGGCACTGAACAGCATGACAGATGGAAACCATGGAATTATTCTAGAAGGTTTGAAGTAGTTGCAGCTGTTGAGAAAAAAAGCAGGAACTGAGCAAGAAAAAAATGAAACCAAAAGTTTTTTGTAGCAAGGTAACTGCTTTCATTGGAAATGAGAAGAAATCTAGACAGGAGTTTCTGCCTCTTATAGGTAAATACATTGAGAAATCCAGGGCAGAACCTTTGCATTTAAAAAACAAAGCTTGGCAGCACTGGCATTTGAAGGTTTTACGTTATGCATTGTCTAAAACTTCTAATTTAGAAAACTACGAAAAAGGTGATGCACCAAAAACAAGTTCTTTTGGTAAGTACTTTTCTTGCATTCAGGATACCATTAAAGCCACCAGACTTGCAAATAAAATCAGGAAATGGTGGGTAGATGGAAGGACAAGAAACAAGGAGTTTGAATATCGTTTCACAGGGAAAGAGTCGAGGCTGTTTTGTGACAACTTCATGAAGCTGGTTCTCGCTGTTCACGATGTTCGTGACAGTGACACTAGCTACTCTTATTTTACAATTGCATGTTCTTGCCTACACAGGTATTAACTTGCGAGACTCTGTTTCCTATTTCAATAGGCAGAATTTAAAAGCCCAGGATCTTGATTCACTGAACATTGCAAGCACTAACTATCTCAGGGCGACATCATTTTTCTTGACAGCTAAACCAACATCTTGGACCATTGGGCAGGTTGTACCTGTTCGACACCAAACAACTTGTTGAGAAGCTTGGTGTTGGGCTGGGAATCAACACTATGGAGGGGAGGGAGGCCAAGCATGTTGCACTTGCCAAGTTTGCATTAATTACCCACCACTCCAACAGATGGTATCAGTTGTTTAAGCACGAGTTCATTTCACTGATATGGTTGCGGGAAAATCGGTATGATACAAGGTCATACAAAGGCACAATTGACAAATATATCCTTAACCGGTGTTTTACCAAGAAATTTTGCAGGTGCGGAGAGCCAAAAGAAGTTAGCCAAATGAAGTGCACTTTTTGCAGCAATCCAGTACAGGGAGTTATCAGTGATTGTGTAGCAAGGAGCAGTCAAAAAGCTGCCAAGAGAAAATATAGCATTCCCTAAATTGACAGACTATGAATTTTCTTCTTATTTCCGAAAAAGAAATCACTCTTACAATTTTCAGTCTTGATATTATTCAAAATTATTATTGTAAGGTTGTACTTTGTCAGAAAAATATTTTGGCTAATAGGTTTTAAGATAATACTAACATGATGAATGTTTTTTTATCAATTTAGATGCAAAAATAACTTGCTTGCTAAATCTAAAATGTTAAGAGCACATACCTGTTGTAATATATTGATTGAAAGATCTAAGATATATTTTCATCTTAAATTTGTCTTAAAGTTTGTTAAATGTAGGTCTTAGTTTTGGCATATGTTCTATCTCCGAATGTGTTTTTTAAATTAATGATTGAAATGATGCATCTCTGCGTCCAGATCAAACTCGGAAACATTTTAGCCGGTAGGAGGCACAATTTCATGATCTATCAAAATTTATTTAGCCTACCTAATTATAAGGCCTACATGTACTTGAATGGAGTCTTAAATCTTGATTTGCCACCTCTTTTAGCAAGAGTTTTTTAACCCATTTAGCAGCCCTTCTATGATGCAAAGTGCAAATGAGGTGTTATATATATGCATGTTATGAAAATAGAGAAATCAATATTGTACTTTTTTATTTCCAGACTCACTGTTAGACCCAGATTCAATTCAATTCAATTTATTAATTTAGTACCTTTTCAC
>JANVCF010010238.1:0-14530 GCA_025388745.1 Hydrozoanthus gracilis
AGGCAGCGCTGTATGCCTGAAGCTATCTAAGCTGGGCGATGTTACCACTTCACAAGGAAGCGAGTTCCAGACTCTGAATAAGAATTAGTTTGTATATTTGATTGTGGGCGATGATATGCAAGTTGATGGCTCCTAGTGAGACTCCGGGAACTACAGCACGTAACAGGATCAGGAAGTTTACAATTTATCAAGCCATTATGAAACTTAAAAAAAAAGAACTGATTGGTTAAACAAGCGCCTACGCTCAAGAGTGTCCCAACCAAGGGAACTAAGGCAGAAGTACTTGTTGTAGAGTTGTAATCATTACACACAAAGTGAGCTGCATTCTTCTGCACTTGCTCGAGGCGATTGACATCTGTGTTGGTGTGAGGATTCCAAGAGGGTGATGCATATTCTATGAATGCAAGTGGGGATGGGGGTTCAAAGCCAAAACTGCCTTCTGGCTTCATGACAATGACTTGTATTCTAAAAAGTCTTTAGAAACTGTTTAAGTGCCAAAGACATAACAGTTATAATTGTTATGTCAGTGGACAGACCTTTCTAATTTGGAACAGTGGTGAAAAAAATTTGTCAAAACCTGTTATAGTTCTGTATTAACATTTAGTGTTTTCAACTGGTGACATAAGAAGTTGGACAGACAAATTTTCAATTTCTTTAAAATTATCTGCTGTCAATCTATAACCTTTGGACAGAAATTAGTAATTATTATTCTGAAGAATACCTCAACATACAATGTCAGAGAAAGTTTGGCTTAAATTTATCCAAAGGTTATAGGGTTGGCAGCTGATTTAAAAAAAAAATCAACATTTGCCTGCCCAACAACTGACGTCATCAGTTTTTAAACATAAAATGATAATACTTTGAGAACCATAACAGATTTTGACAATTTTTTTTACTGCTGTTATTCATTTAGCAAAGACTATCGACATTTTAACAAAATATTTCATGTCACTGGAACTTTAAGAGCTTGCAAAAATTGCCCTTTAAACTGCGTAATCAAACCTTCACTAAGGGTGTTTTAGCACTTAACCTCATTTACAATTAATTAATAAAATATATTAATGGTTGTTAAATGTTTGAAGTAATGCTGATTGTTTGAATGTAGTCAGTGATTAATACTGAGTGATAAAGGGATTATTGGACCATTCTTGAAGGAAAGACTGCACACTACTGTTAAGTCTGTACACCAATAATTATTCTTTGAGACACCTAATTCTTGACTAAGTACTGACAGTAAGCGATTTATAAAGTTCCTACATTATTACCACTTAACATTGGCGTACCCTTAATTAATTTTATTATCATGGTAGATTTTGCACACAGCAATGACAGTCATTAGTTACAACTGTACATAATTATGTTAACTTTTCAACATAAAAATATAATTTAATGTACCTGGTATGAAGATCTTGTTTTTCTTGTTGAACATTGGAGTGTAGTTAGATATAACAACTGGCACAACAGGTATCTGTAGAGAAATTTAAAAAATACTGAAATACAATGATAGGGAAATGCCAGTTAGTCATAGAAATGTAAACCAGTACTAAGTTAAAGATCTTATAAAAACCACTAAATGGGTGACTGAGGGCTGAAAAAAACAAATTATTTTAAAATCTGCTCGGTTATCAGGTATAATGCTTCTAGAAGCCACAGGAAATGAAGTAAAAGCATGGTACGTAAAACTCAGTTCATTTTAGAACAAAATGAAAAGGCTTGTGGCAGATATATACAAGCTTTTTGCTTTAGACCAGTGAGGCATAAAATGACTTGAATTTATTGTTTTTAAAAAAGGTGTTAGCTAGAGATTTTCTAGTAACACCATCTATAGGCCTTAAAAAAATCCTGCTATACTAATCAATACCTGGGCTCAGCTGTTCATAAGACAATTCCCCCTAATCATGGGTTAAATACCATGAAACCCCATAGGTTTTGTTAAGAGTTAATCAAGGTTGAAAGTTAATTGGCTTTCGAACAACTTGCCCCTTAAGTTATTGATACTATTACTACTGTTGAGTGGAAAATAAAGTGGTATACTTAACAATTATTCTCAGAAGTCGAGGTGAATAAAGGTGAATATTCAAAAAGCCACTATTCACTGAGACTGAAGAGAATAATTGTTTAAGTATACACAAACAAGGTGATTTCAAGAAAAATTCAATAACTTTTATGAATTTTGATTTTTTTCCCTTATAGTAATTTTAACTTATGCATGCGCCGCTGCACTCATGCGTGAAAATTAATTGATGCAAAAGAATCAAACGACTTGCAGTTCACACAAAGAATCTCGGTCTAAAGGGAGTTATAATAAATAGTTCCTTGCAAAACAACATGGGAAAGGTGAATAACAATTGCTATAAAGAACCATCACTTTGATCAAAAACTGAATTTGACCAAAAATCACTTGAAATGACAGCACCCAAAATTGTGCCACGTGCTTGCTGGAAAGGCTCAGTTGCAGTAGCACGACATTAATTTTAGATCTTCTTGAATGGAAACTTCCTTAAACTGAATGAGACATGGAACTTGCAGCCAGTTGTTCGATGAAATGTGTCTGTGACTGTAAGGCCTTAGAGTTTGATGAACGAGAGTGACGATAGCAGTGAAGCTGTCACAAACTGCTCAAAGGTCGATCAGCCGATCGTTCAATAAAATAAATCATGCCATCAACTCTTTTGTGGGCTCAAACTGCGAACCTTGGGATAACGTTGTTTTGCATCTTAACTAGCTGAAGTAATTAATTGTTTGACTCATTCTCAAATAACAATTCAAATGGCTCATCTTTTAAGAAGTGGTCAATGGTGGACCTAATCGACACCAACTGAACTCACTTTGCTGTAAAACAGCTGTCATAAATCTTTACAAGCAGACAGGTAAAACTTTCTCAAATATTTGTTCATTTTGAACAATTGTACTCGCGTCTTGAAATTCTTACTCGAAATTCTATTGTGCAAAGAAGCGAAACATAAACATTGGTTTGCTGCCGTGATTTAAAAGAGCACCATTTGTTTGTTTGAAAAGATGTCAACTTTGTTAGCACATAAGATTTGGTTACTGGTCTTGCCTTGTAATTAATTAAGATTTCATCGACCAATGATTTAAAATTTCCAAGTTGCAGCTCTACTTAACAATTATCCCTCAAGCCTGAATGGGCTAGAAGCCAATAGCCCATGAGGCCACATGTTTTAGTAAAATCATACTAGTTGTTTAAAAATCAGCAGTAAAAAATCTTTTTTCAAAGCTCTAAAATTAATTTTTTAATGTTTATGACAAATACGATCATGCACAACCGCTAAGTACTCGTAGGCTATCACTAATAGCCTATGAGTAGTGTAGCCAATCAGAATGCAGCATTCATGATAGACCACTAGTATGATTTTACTAAATTAACATATTGAGTGTTTGTGGCTTTCCTGGGGCTGATCATGTTTGGAAAGCAACAAAAGGTTTAACGATAACTTTTTCCAAATTTCTGTCTCACCTGTGATTGCTGAGCCATATGGAATGCCCCCTTTTTGAATGAAAGCATAGTTCCTGTTTGACTCCGTGTTCCCTCTGGAAACACCCACAAGTTAATCTGAAAACAAATCAAGCCAGACTTGTGAAAATTGATAAATATTAAATTAAGTGAGAGACTATATGAGTCTAGGTGAAGAACAGTAAACAAATTAAAGAAAAACAATATTTCAATTTTTTTTCTTACTGAAGTAAGACTGAGCACTTAAAGACCAAAGCTGCTTTACCACCAGTCATCTGCTGACCTAAATGTACTGTATCTTAAAATGAACTTTATCAAAAAAATTTCAATGAAAGTAGGAAGCATCTTTTATATATAAAACAAAGTGGCTATATGAGCAGTAGCCATGCTCAAAATTATCAGAAGACAAAGCCTTTATTATTTTATATAACCTTTTTAAGCGATTTTAATGACCAAAATAAAAAACTTTCTTCAAGCAGCTGTTTACAAAAACTATAAGTATAAGAAGGATACCTTGGCAGGAAACTACTGGAAAGATACCCAAGTTCAACTAATAAATAAGTGTAGGCTTTGACTTACTAAAACTATACTGTACATGTATCGATTACATTTGAATAGCTTTACTTCATCTACATACATTAAACTTGCCGAGCTCTCAGATCACTTGATTTCATAGTTTCTATTCATATGTTGTATCATTATTTATGTATGTTTCAATTGGTCAAAATGGGTCTTACTCATATATAGCTCTATGAAAACACCAAAATCTGTATGAAACACTACAAAAAAATTAAGTAAAACTATAATCTGTTGAATGTTGTTCTGATGACCTCCAGTTCTTCTAATTTATAGCAGATTAATTTATTCTTGTTGCTTTTCACTGTATTTTAAAACCTTTGCACTTCAATTAGTACTAAAACTAATCAACAGTATTTAATCCTCTAGGTAGCTGGTAAATTTTTAACCAGGCATGGCATTGTATGTTTTTTTGTCTAATTTTTAATTGTTTTGCTTTTAATAACTCTAACTGAATTATGTCCAAAGTTACTTTGGAAACTTATGATAACAATCTCAAGTTTTACCTTCCAGATTTAAAAAATCAAACAGCTATACCAGAAGTTTTGTAAACACAGTGAAAACTGCAGTGCCTATTTGACACAACATATGCCCTCACTCACATCCACAACCACTCAAGTGGAACAACTGCATAGATGCCATAAAATGTTGTAAGTTTCACAGCAAGTTCTTTGTAAACAAACTTGAATGGGTGTGTTATCATTTGTCATGATTTGAATCATTTTTACGTAAGAAACTTAAAAATATGAGAATCTATGAGTAGATATAAGTTCTGCTTGAGGAGAGGGGAAATCTTGAACTCTGATTTTGTTCAAAAAATTAACAATTAAGTACTATCACATAGTTTTCAAAGAGAGTAGCATGTCAGTTCAAATATACCAAAAATGAAAAAGGTAAAATTTTGTTTTCATTCTTTGTGTTTTTATTTCGTATAACTTTTCCTCCAATTATTAAGTGCCCCTCAAAGGATAAAATAACTTTTTTTGTACTCCAATTTAAGAGCCAAAAAAATCTGAAATTATTTTTTTGGCTTTAAATTTAAACAATAATTATGGTAGATGAAATATTGAATATCAGGAATGCAATATTTCAGAAACTGAGAATGATGAGAAAAGTTCTTGTGATATTACAGGTGCTTGTTGTATAAAAGATAAGGAGGGAAAAATTGTAGTCGCAGAGGATGGTCAAAAAAAATTAATGATTGTTGAAAGAACATAATTATGAATATGAATGAGGAAAACCAGTGGGATTGCATTGTGGATGCTGACAAGGTCCTTTGAAGGCATTTACTATGGAGGTAAAATCAAAAGCACTGGGAGGTATGAAGAATGGTAAGGCTGGTGGAACAACTGGAATTGTCAAAGAGATCCTAGATGCTTCATATCATGGAAAGCAAGCAACTCTGGGATAGTAAAGGACTTAATTGGAGCAATCATGAACTTGTAGAGGGACGCAAAGACAAGAGTGCAGGTTTGAGAGGGGTACACAGAGGAGTTTGATGTTGGTGTTGGCATTCATCAAGGGTCAGTTCTTTCACCACTCTTGTTTGTTTGATAATAAAAAGTTTCTTTTCCAATGCCTATTTAGTTTTCCAACACCTACTTTCACATCTAGGGAAAACACTGACGAGGAGCAGCATTTCTTAATCTAAGGCACATTGATTTGGCATTATTTTGGTGTGCCAAATAATTGGCAGCAACTATAATTGTTTTAAAAAACCATAAAAACTTTGTGGTTTGTTTGCATAAAAAAATAGTAGGTACTTAGTAGAAAGTAAAAAGGTTATGTACTGACAACTGAGTCCTAAAACAAGCAATGCTTGATGATCTGTTATAATATAAAACATGTAATCTGAGTTATCATTATTTTGGCATAGCAAAGATGAAGATAAATCATGAAGCTAATAGTTGCCATCATTGTTACTCCTATTACTATCATCATTATCATTACTATTATTTAAGAATTATTAGCCTGAAGGCAAAGTGAATATCTGGTGAATGATTCCCAAGACGAAGTCGAGGGAATGTTTGTCACCCAGATATTAGCTAAGCCTGAGGTGAATGATTGTTTTAGTAAAATTACACAGGTGGTTATAGAAAAAATAGGCAAGAAATCAATGAAAAATGCAGTTGTGTTTTTTGTTTTTATTTTAAAAAAATTAAAATTTCCATGCATCATTGAAAATGCTCATAGATCATGTGATCAGTTTAAAAAGCAAAGTGAACACAGTTTTAATGGTTGTGTTAAAAAACAACATGCTAAAGATGCAATAAGCGACCAGTTCAAGCAGAGCATTGTTTATATTCACATTGAATGTTATTGCTCCCAGAACTAGCTGACAGCATAAAGCTTTCTTGTGTCTGCTGATTGGTCAATTGCTTGAACCTGAAGGACTTGCAGGGGTTAGAAAGCGATGAAGCTGCTTATGTTGTTTGAACTTTCCCTCATTGACAGGCTGGTTCAGGTAGGATTTCGGTGTTGTATTGGCTTCACAAAACTATTGGTTAACTATTATTGTAGTGAATATTTCTTATTGTGCATTATTGAATCGAAATGGCAATCGAAAGCTGCTGGTATTAACAGCAAACTTGTTCTTCAATAAAAGAAAAGTTCTGTCTTTTTTCCTAACAGAAACATAAAACTTTGAGAGACACTGATCATATTTCATTCATCTCAATGCTTTCAAATTCTGTTAAACTGGGTTTGTTGTTGAAACCATTCTGTCAAATAAAGGAAATTTTGTGCAAAATTTATTTGTTTTGGTCATTTGATCAATCCTTTTGCATCAACATCTGAAACATTTATATTTTCGTAAAGTAGCAAAAATTGTCAAAAAACTAATGAAATTTTATTAAATTTGGTGTTTTTTGGAACAGCATTAATTATTTTGCATTAATTTTGTCCTTTGAAACATCAGCAAATCGCAAGGCAGCCATTTTAAAACCATCTATAATCACCCTGTGCAAGGTGATTATAGCCAGGATATTACGTCAGCTTTCACCAATCAGAGCAGCGGAAACCCTATATTCACCTGAGTATTTTTACTACTAATAATTATTAATTATTGTTGTTTCATTATTATCTTATTGTTATCATTATTATTACTATTATTATTGTTATCATTATTAATAGCATAATTATTATTATTATTGCAAAAGTTTGTGGCATAAAAGCAGTCTTTTCACACCAAAAACACTTTAGATATACAAAGATCTGCAGATCGTAAAAGGAAATAAAAAACTAGAATGGATCACTATTAACCCATACCATCCTACTACTATCTCAACCAAAACTAGGCAAAAAAACAGTCGATTGGATTATTGCGTGTCTGCAGATTGAACTATATAATCATAATATATGTAAATATAAATATACCTTGTTCTTTTTTATTTTTTTAACCGCATCATCCATAGATTTTCTGGCGCTCTTTGAATTTCCTCTGTTTACAAACACGGCGCCGAATAACCACGCCGCAAACCCGAAGAAAGGCGCGAACAATAATTCTTTCTTGGCCATAAAGGTTGTGTTTGGTGGTGTAGTCTTCATTAGGGCAAACATATCCAAGGAGCTTTGATGATTAGATACAATCACGAAGTTCTGATCTTTCGGGAAATTTTCTTTTCCCTCCAGATCAACATTTACCGAAAACCATCTTGAAGAGATTTCAAAACTCGTATCACAAATGTTATGGAAATTCTCCGCACTGCCGGGGTTAAATATGCCAGCCACGAGAATCGCGCGAAGAGCAAATAGCATCATCGCTATGTTGTAGCAAAAGTATTTCACATAAAATTGTAAAACTGGAGACCTAAAATAAATGAAAATGAACAGCACTGCCACTAGTAGGCTTAAAAGAATACAATACAGCCACATATTGTAAGACTTCCCAACCGCTTTGCTTTGTATTTGATGTGCTTGTAACGTTAGCTGTGGTGTGACGAGTTTCTCCCAGCATGCAGTTCAGGAAAAGTTTGTATAAATTAATGGGCAAATGTAAACACGCCATTCAGCACCTCCTCATGCTGGCTGTAAACGAATGCGAGGCTGTGATATGAAATTGTGGTAAAACACTGCGCTCGTAGACTCATTTTACCTTCTCTGTGTTCAAGAAATACTTTCTGCATGAGTGGAAAATAGCTATTTCAAAATTTGCTCATACACTGAACAATTTTTGTAATTCGAAAATATTTTACGTCATCAACAAAAACCTTGTCCTTGAAGAACAAGCTTTTGATTGTTTATATCAGTCGTCGATAGATGGTACAAGAAAACGCCCATTTTTCAGCAAACAGAAGAAGTTGTGGTTGTTGGAAGAGAAACAGGAGTTTAAAGATTGTGCTCAATTATGCGTGCCTGCGCCAGTGAAGGAAAAAAGTGCAAAATTCTGCCAATTTTGTGAAAAATCCTTTTGTTTCGTGGCAAAGATGGCCACCTGCAAAGTACTGTGGGAATCAATCTTGCAGTGGATTGTGGGAATATCACATCCGGGAACTGTGCAAGAGCGTGACCTTCATTTTCCGGCGTTTGGGAGGACAACGTGGTTCGAAATCGCAGTTGTCTTTTCTCGCCAAAAACGTATTTTTAAAAAAATATCACTATCATTGTGATGATAAAAGACACCTTTGACTTCCCCTACTGTCATGAAGTCACAAAGTACGAGAGAATTGCCAAAGTTGGCCAAGGAACATTCGGGTTAGAGGCGTTGCTTGATACGAATTCTTCCGCCATTTTGGCGTGGTTGAACACGCAATAAAACTCGGGTTTTCAGAGATTTCTTAAAAGATTGCTTCTTTTTTTCAGCGAGGTATTCAAGGCAAAAAGCAGAAGCAACCCAAAAGAAATCGTGGCGCTTAAGAAAGTGCTCATGGACAACGAAAAAGAAGGGGTACTTATCTTCTTAATAGTGCTTGAAATTTATTTTGTTGTCTTTGTGTTGTTCACTTGTGATTGAACTTGCCGGTGTTTTTGCACCGTGTTTAGTTCCCAATCACAGCACTGAGAGAGATTAAAATCTTGCAACTCCTCAACCATGAGAATGTTGTCAACCTCCTGGAAATCTGCCGTACAAAACGTAAGTATTTTGATTATTACGTTTCGACAATTGTCAGCAAGACCTTTGAGTGTTATTGTGTCGTAGTAGTAAATACGAGTTTATATCAGCGATGCATTACAAAGCAAGCTCTGTCCATTGTATTTTTAGAATTATACTCTCTAAGGTCCTTTTGTGTTGAACTTAAAATTATTTTAAGGGTTTTTTTGCATAAAAATGCTCTACGTATCGAGGAACATATTTTGTGTTATAGAAATTTACGTGTAAACCGATTTTTAGTCTCTAGTCCCTATGTATTTGTAGTAAAGAATATTGTCGTAGACGATAATCATAACCATCGAAGGTCGTCGAAAACCTTTTTAGTGAAGTTTAACTTTACCTGCCAAACCATGAAGAATCAAACAAACTCATTCAAAGTAGATTTTAGATTTTCAACTGGTGATCTTTTAGTTAGGTATGTTAGTTTATTTAAAATAAAGTTTCGGCAACATAAGAGATGACACAACTGACTGTAAAGAGTCTTATTTGTTTTTCAAAGAACTTTTAGTACTTAAGAGTTGTTTTAAGGAAAGGAAAAGGAATGTTGACCCTTGTCCATCTCGCTGTACATCTTGTCTTTGTAAGGAATAATGCTATATTTACTGAACAAGGCTCGAATTTTACTCTTTATCTTCAGTATTTTGCTTGGTTTGATCAAAATCCTTTTTGAAATGTCCTGTTCTTCACAACTATGTAAGGAGAGTTAGTTGTTGATAACAGACTGGGACTGAAAGGGTTTAACAATCAACTTTGAAGACTTTTTATCTTGGAGTAGATAAGAAGGAACAAGCCCTGATACTAATAATTCTTGTACAATAAATTGGGTAAAATGTCTGCACTCACCCATTTTTATTTAAGCATACAGTAATGGCTGTCAAACTTCACATTTTCATGCGGTTTATGTTTGCCAAACTCCACATTCTGGGAATTAAAAGATATAATCCTTAACCCAACCCAAACCATTACCCTAACAGCGATATTGAGAATTTTTGCTTGTAAAGCGAGGTTTACTGCCCATATTTTGGTCTGAAGATTATTAGCTTTGTATGCATAATAAAGTATGGGTGAGTATTGAAGTTTAGCCATAAATTAAAGCAGAATTGGTCAATGACAATCTTCTATACACCAATCAAGTTTATTTGTATGGGTTGTGGGTTGGATTATGGTCCAAAGATGAATGAAAGCTATGTTATGGAAGTAGCCATGTGAACACTTTTCATTTGTGTGCTGCCGGTAAGTAGTTGAACAATGTCATTGAGAGGTAAGGTACTTGACATGTAAGAGTGTTTTGCTCAATTATTATTGAGCCAGTTTGGCTTCGCACACGGAATCTTGGTTTTGCGTATATATATCATACAGGACTTTTCTCAAAAATAAAGTTGCCGGGAATGTGGAATTGAAATGGACAAACAGGTCAATGTTATTGTTGCTATTGTTGCTGTACTTTGAAAAGCCTAGAATCTGAAATAAACAAGAATGTTAATTTCTTTTAGTGAACTACCAATAATGGAAAATAGCAATTAAAATATAGATTTTTTTTTCATTTTAATTTGCTCAGCTTTATGTAAATAATTAAGAAATTTCCAGCAAGTCAAGGTAAGCCATAAGCAAGAAAAATAGGATAATGTGCCACTCTCGGGTGCTTATTTGATGTGGTTAAACTTATATGTTAGCTGAGGAGAAAACATTAACATGTTAATTGATTTTCACTTGGAATACTTTGTCCTTTTTATGAATGATCATTTTCAATAACTTTGAATGAGTACTTATTTCGAATGTTAAAAAGTTGAAAAGTTTTACCAGAAATGTGTTAAAAAGAGTATTCAAAGAAGGCAAGCTGTGGACCTGGTAGTATTGAGACTTAAACATTCTTATCAATTATGTCATCAATTATGAGCCAGTGTTTATTCAAAGGACTTAACAAGTTTTTGTTCTTTTTTGTTAACAGCAACCCAATATAACCGCAACAAAGCAAGTATATACCTAGTGTTTGAGTTTTGCGAGCATGATCTTGCTGGACTACTTAGCAATCCTGCAGTAAAGTTTTCTTGTGCTGAGATGAAGAAGTTGATGCAGATGCTGTTGAATGCTCTGTACTTTATTCATAGCAACAAAATCCTACACAGAGACATGAAAGCTGCTAATGTGTTGATAACAAAGAATGGTGTTCTAAAGTTGGCAGATTTTGGTTTGGCAAGGGCAATCCATGTCAATAAAGAGAAACAGAGATATACAAACAGGGTTGTTACACTGTGGTATCGCCCCCCTGAATTGCTGTTAGGAGAGCGAAACTATGGACCACCCATCGACTTGTGGGGAGCAGGCTGTATAATGGCCGAACTATGGACCCGTACACCTATTATGCAAGGCAACACTGAACAGCATCAGCTGACTCTAATTAGTCACCTCTGTGGCTCTATAACTCCAGAGGTTTGGCCAAATGTTGATAAGTTGGATCTGTTTGATAAAATGGTGCTTCCTTCAGGACAAAAAAGAAGGGTTAAAGAGAGGTTAAGGAGCTATGTCAAAGACACACAAGCACTCGACTTGATTGACAAGATGTTAACACTTGACCCTTCGCAGCGAGTTGATGCTGATAGTGCCTTGAATCATGACTTCTTTTGGACAGACCCTATGCCTCAAGACTTGGCGCGAACATTCTCAACCTACACACAGTCTATGTATGAGTTTCTTGCCCCTCCCCATCGCCGTGGTGCACCAATGCCGCCCCCAGCTCAAAAGGTTGGGGCTCAAGGTTCAATTGTACAAAGCAGTACCTTTGATAGAGTCTTTTAAAGCTACTGCAACATGCTGGATTCATGTTGACCAAATACTGATTAGTACAACGAGGCTGTGAATAATTTACTTCTTTGCCTGTCACAGAAGGCTAGAATCATCTGCACTGCTGTTACATGCAACTTCAATTATTATGTTGGTCTTAACAGTGAAAAGAAGTTGTAAAAGGTCTTTAATGAAATGATCTTGACTAACTTGGCAACAATGACAGTTTGAGATTTGATACAAATACATCTGTTCATAATAATTTTAGTGCATTTTATATTTCATAAACATTTCTTGTAGTGCTGTAAAGTACCAGCTAGTAAAATAATAATGGACAAAAAAACAAAAGCAAAAAAAATGAAAAAGTAAAAAGAAAAAAAAACAACAAAATTCAACAAACAAACAAACAAATAACAAAACAAGAAAGCAAAAAAGAACTCTTGCAAGGATAAATGAAGGTCACTCTTTGTAAAAGTTGATGTTTGCTAGGCTGAAGAGTCTCTTGTGTTAGTAAGTGTTCAATTTAGGCTGCGCAAGGCAAGACTTATTAGGGATTATTAGGATTATGTTGCAATGTTAGTAATGTTATCAAATTTATGTAATGATGAGATTGTTCAAGCAATTTCACAAGTGTTGAAGAAAACTGCACCACTGGTAAAACCTAGATAAGTAGTTGGATCAATAATTATTATGGCTACAACTTATGGTTCATATTAGTCAACTAAAAAGCTCAATTTAAGTGCAAAGTCAACTGGAAATGTTGTAAACCAGAGTCTGTATAAGTCAGTAGTGCTTATCATGTCAGAGCTAAAATACTTTATTTAATTAATCCTTGTGGGAAAGTAAGTCAGCAATCCTATAATTTAAAAATAGTTCAGCTGAACATTTGTGATATTATTTTTTAGTATCTGTCATTATTAGAGCTGGCAGATCTTCCTGCTCTTGTTAAAAAGCAATTTTAAAGCTATAAAGTAAAGTAGTGACAGAGATTTTTTTTCAGGGTTTCAGCTGGCTGATTCATTCAACTTTTCAGTATCAAGACTATTTTGTATTTTCAAACATTGGATGCAAAAAATTAAAGCTTGTCTGGTGCATGCAACATTTTTTATCAAGATGTTACTGACTTAATTTGTCTGTTTTCAGTTCCAAAAACTCCAAGAGTTGTCACTGTTTGACTGAATGAAAAATATACAAGGATTTGAATGGTTTCAGTCCTAAGAACATTTAGTAATAAGGTCGCTGATATAAACCTGCTCTAAACAAGCTATAGGTTATTTATAAGGTAATGGTAACAGTGTCACATGACTGATCAGAGCATGTTACCAAATGCTACAATCTTCAAGAAGTAAAATATTAAAACAAAAACAGTTTGTCTAGATCTTTTTGTATGATTTATGCCCCAAACCCGAACGGTATAGATGAACAAACTTTGTATTGCTCTACCATTTTCGAAAGACACCAGTTTTGTTCAAAGACCAATTAGTGAAAACCCAGTGTTAAGATTTTGATTCCATGCTCTGTGTCTTGCAATCCCTTGATTGACTTGGGTTGGGAAAGTTGTGGTTAACATGTTTGTATTTGACTTTCTGAGCAGTGTTTGTAATCAAAGTAAACCTTTCACTGTGAAGATATAACTGTTTGTGTTATACCTTTACTGGTGTATGAACATACGGGCAGGGCAGGACTTGTGGGTAAAAGTTTGGGTGGCCATCTTTTTTGGTGCAGTTAATGTGTCACTTAAGCGTGTGATGGGCCATAACATTTGCTCTCCAGCTCGTACTCTTTGTGGCTCGGTGCTGTGCCTAATGCTAGGATCTCCCATACCAGGTTTTCTCTCTTTCTCGAGCATCGGATGCCTCCAAATTACTGGAACCTTTACAATAAAGGGAATGAACACCCTGACAAAAAAACCCTGGCCCTCAAAGTTGAGGGTTGGGCTTGCGACCAATCGCCCCTTCAGTAAAAAAGACTAATGATTACAGAAAGCGCAACGTGTATGGGTCGCCAAAATTGACAATATTGCATAAAGTGTAAACAATGGTTATCAAGTATCTACCGCTATTCCATATATATTATATATGGCTATTTTGAAGAATAAATGTTACTACAAAATCAACTAATTTGCAGCTTTACAGTTTCAATATATGGTTATTCAAGCTTAGTAGAAACCAACTAGTCACTTTCACGCTAACCGAGTGATACTTGTTTTCTATGCGTCTTCGAAATATTCTTAGAAAACACGTAGTTAATTGTTTTATCAAATAAAAATATTTAGAAATATAGGGCTATTCTAAACATACAATTTCAAAATGATTCGGCTATATAATTTCAAAAATATACGGCCATACATTTTCGCTATACAATTTCAAATATATATGGCGACTCACAGGCAGTACCCAAGCTTGTAGCTAGTCATGTTCGAATTTTATGCGATGTCATTTTTGGCGGCCTTACATGCATTTTAAGGTCATTCCCCTGAAAAAAATCCCCACATAGATTTTTTTTTCAAACTTTGTCAGGTTGCTCTTTTGCATATGTTGACTCCTAAAATGGAATAAAAAGTGGGAGTCACCAACTTCGTTTTGGAGTTACAGAGTGTCAAAATATGG
>JANVCF010010349.1:0-14524 GCA_025388745.1 Hydrozoanthus gracilis
TTTCTCCCTTTCTGCAAGATTTGGATTAGAAATCTTCCCCTTTCGCCATCTTGAATTGTTTGCGGAATAAAACGGGAGTATCCCCATAGTTACTAGTAGTGGTTTTATAATGATTATTAAACCACTACTGCAACCTAAAATTAAAATAACAAAAAAATAATAGGATCAAAACGCCAAACCACTGCAATCAGGAATTACACAAAGTGCAATTGCCACTATCAAGTTTTCTATGTGCATTTATCTTATTGCTCTTTTAAAAGAATCAAGTGATGGCTTCTCTCTTATTGTAATAGGTAACTATGACCATAAATTTGGTCTGAAAAGTCTTAAAGAGTGCTTAATTTCCATAATGCACTGTCAAAGATTTAGGATAAAAAAGTCACCACTTCTTAAACTACAGTTAGTTGATGGTCTCTCGAATAAGCTGAGTATATTGTCTGGTAACAGTATATTTTTGGCTGGTTGCAGTGGGTTAGCGTTTTGATCCTATTATCTCGATTTCACTTTAGGAGCTCTTTAAGAAAAAAGACAATGCTGACCTTTTAATGTGGTCGGTAAGTTGCAAAAGTCTTCCCCAGTGCAGCATGCTATCTGATAACGGCTCCTTGACTTGGCCTTCAGGATGTCTTTACAATTTCCTTTTTTGCTTATTTCCTCAATGCAGCCAAACCGCAGGGATTTCAAAACTAGAGGAAGAAATGCATTCCTTTGCGGTCGTAAGCCGACTAGAGCTCGGGCGTAACACGCGTGTGACGACTGGCAGGTTTGTGTGGCACGCTTCCCGGCTGAGCTGCTTTGAAAGCATCGGATCGCTGTTTGGGTGAAAGTAGAGTTATTGTGAAAAGAAATGGATGTCTTTTTCATAATTTAACAATAGTGAATGTCCTGCGAATAATCCACGATATGATATCGAGGAGATTATGCTCATAAATAGTTCTGAGAGTGAGACACTGATGGGAATTGAACCCCGACGTATCGAGCGAGCGCGGCGTACGGCGAGATTTTTAAGAAGTTTTTGTTAAAGCCAGTTAAAACCTGTGACTCGGCTCCCTTGGCCCAGTTAGTACATGTAATCAGAGGGTTGCAGGTTCGATTCCTGTCAGTAAATCAGAAAATTTTCTGAGCATTCAACTTGAGGAACGATTTCTTCTAACTTTGTTGTCCAAGTTACACGCTTCTATGTAGATTTATAAAATAAAGGAAATATAACGCGTGTTCTGATTGGCTGTGGTGATGCACTCTAAATGTGAATAGTGTGTCTGCATACGTTATTGGGGGAATTTATTCGCTGTTTGTGTGCCTTGTTTTATAAAAGAAATATAACCCTTGCTTCCTTGCTCTGTTCATCGCCTGCGGCTCGTTTTTCTCTAAGCGCTTCTTTCGTGAACTAAAAAGTTCACGCGTGTTTCTATCACTGAACAGAGCGCTCGAACTCGTCAGTTTTATATTTCTATAATTTGGTGTACACCCGGGTATACATAACGGGAAGCCTTATAACATTGTTGAGCTTGTTGCCACTGTTAGTGGCAAGTTAAATAAACCGATGAAAACTAAAGTGATGTGTAATATATTTTGAGACACTTATTGTGTTGGTTCAAGGAAAGGTGCTTTTGCAATACTGCAGAAAGAAGCTGCCACATAGGTTGCCGGATAAACACGGAATCAACCTATGACTAAGCGGCTAGCATAAAAACGAATCTTAATAGTTAGATGGCAAGGATAATCAGAAGGTGAGAATAAGAATAAGATTACAAGAGGACAGAAAGAGGTAGAAGAATATCCGATCAAACATTTTTTGGGAGGGGGATCTCGTTAAATAAATGGCAAATAATTGTCCAGTTAGAAGAGGGAATGGTTATGAAGCAATCGTTGTATCATTGTTCTTTTATTTTTGTCTTGTGTCTAACCTTAACACTAAACAAAACAGAGAAAGTTATGAAATGAAAACTTACTAATAATCAGCCAACATTTTCTTATTAAGACTTAAACTGGCAAAGAATGTGTTTAATGAGTTATATTTTTAAGGGTTTTCGCTCGTAAACGGACTTGGTTCTAGTCATGGCCGTATGCGTTGGGAGACAATAGAACAATAGTTGGTGTAAGCTTTCCCGTGTTGTTCAGTCCATAAACGCGAAAAGGAAAACTACAAATTAAGAACGAAAAGCAAGCTCTCCAGTAATTATCACATCCAAAAAGTTTAAGGCACAGTCTTTCTTTAAGTTTAATTTTGACGGCAGGAAACGGAGAAGCAGAAAGTGGTCAATTCGCAGTGTGACACGAGCAAAATAAACACTTTGACGAGGTGATCAGGAAAAGCATTTTGCGTTTCGACTAAATCGTAGAAAATTTAGGAATTTCACGTGCAAAAGAAAAGAAATTTCGAATAATGGCGCGTGGAACACGGACAATATAAAAAAAGACATGCACTTCTCAACAATCGCTTGTTGTGGCTGCTCCGCGAAAACCTGATTAACAATTATTTCATTTGTAAAAAAAGCTATTTCGGCTATTTTTACCCCTCTTAATATATAGCTAGCAAATACTACAACTGAGAGAATGCCATGAACTCAAGTTTAGGCCCTCTCGTGTTTGAAACCACAAAAAAACGTGATTCTCTTAAAAGTATAAAGTCATAATTTGTACAATAGCTGATTTCCGTTAAATTTACAAACAACAAGAATATTAATGGGTGAAAAAGTCCCTTATTTCAAATAATAGTACCAGGTGGTTAAACGGACGCCAAACTTCTAAAAATGTCTGACAAATATATTGAGCTTGTGGGTAATTTGAAAACTGATTGCTGATTGGCTGGCGGGGTTTTGTGTCACTCGGCGTTATTCCGAAAGCGAAGTAGTAAAAAGCTTTGTAATCTTTATTCTTTTAAATCGTAATAAAAAGCTATTAGTGCGGTAGTTTAATGGTGATTGTGTACGGTGGCTAGCAGAATTTGTTAAAAAAACCTTTAAGAAAAAGAAAGGCTTTTTATATAGACAACAAAAGCATAATTTAGTTATTGATACATGCAGCATCTATTGTTCTTCTCGCGTATGTCTTTCTCCAGTCTCCTTGATGACAGGTTTTTGGCGCCAGAAAACTTCGATTCACCTTATTTTGCATGATCTTTGCGCTTAAACCATTTGTTTGACAAAACAATCACCGAAAAACTGCATTAGAAAGTTTCTAGAAATTACGTTTAGCAAACACACGAGTCCTTCAAAAAGATATATCAGTTCAGAACTGCTAATTTTATCTGCTTTCGTCAGAACTGAAAACCTAAGCATTTTAACTGATTCTAATGAAAAAAAGATAGCGTGGACCTGTTAAAAAGCTCGAAGTCCGATAGGGGAAGTGTCGCGGTTAATTTGCAGTATTTGTTTACGCCAGTTTTTAGTCCATTTTGTGTAGGCTCATTCTCCAAAGGTGTGCAGTGCCAGTTTTGTACACGAATCGCGGGTAAAAAAAGGGAGAAAAGAAACAAAAAAGGAGAAATCCGCCAAAAAGGGGAGGAGGGGGTCTTCTCTACACCTTGAACAAGCTATCCACTACAATCTAAAAAAAATTCAAAAGCAAGTAAGTTAATATAGGTTAAAACCCACGAACCTCTAGCAAGTGAACAGCATTGGAGGAGGATTATCACAGCTATAAAAGAGTTTCTACGGAGCAGCATTTCGTCATGTAACTTTTACGGTTGCGGAAAGTAGACACAGCTTCCCAAATTTGTAGCTGTGAAGGCAATTAGCGGCTGTGAGATTGTAAGCAAAGCAATTATCAGTGCACGAAAGAGATTGGATAAAACTGAATCGAAAGCGGAATTACCGCTGAATAATTATTATATCTGGCCGACGGCGTGAGCGCGGTTTTACTCTTTACCAAGGCCACTCGAATCTTACTGTTTTCTGTAATGTAAAAGGAAAAACAGGAAAAAGGAAAACGCATAAATAAGAACAAGTTTATCGCAAAAATTTTCAAGCAAACCGGCGTTGTTTGCTCTGCCATAGCATGTGTAAATATATAAACCAACTTCGTTGTCATTTTCTTAACTGACAACCAAGGTTCACAAATAGCAAAAACAAAGTCTTCTTGCTCATAAGTCATTTTTTCGTTGACTCAACAAGTGAGAAAAATTGCAAAGAAAAGTTAGGTCCTTTGGCGCCTTCTATAACGCGATTAAAAAGTCTAACTCATTACTAAAATTTTGTTTTGCATACATCGTTCTCGGCAACTTTCCGTGCACTATCGTCTCCTTGAATACTAATTGCATCGTTAGACAGGCCTCGGGTGAAATTGAAAATTTACCCTACGAACAAGTTCCGAATTTCCTAAAAACGCAAGAGTCTTCTATAAGGCGCCAGCTAATTGATATAGCTCCAACTACAACTCATCATTAGAGTACAGAAATAGTTTTGTTTTAGCGAAACCTCTAAACGAGTACAAGTGGTGTATATTAATGCTTTATTTTTTATGTCAGTTGCCGACAATCAGCCAACTGTTAAATAATGATAGTAACTAAAAAGATAGAGTAAACTTAAGAGAGATTTACTTAACACTATGCAAAATAGTTGAGCAAATTCAATATAATAAGTTTGTTGAATTTTTTTGTAAAAGGGCAAAACATGCCGCAGAGACACTTGTCTGGCGGTGAGAACCACAAAGCGTCCATTTACATCCGTTTGGCGGCAAACTAACCGCCTGCTTGGAATAACAAGAAAATAGGCGAGTTTCACATAAGTGCTTATGACTAAATCGTTCTGCAAACCAATTAAATATTATTTTTAGAAGGCAGAGTTTTTCCTTCCGCATGGTACGTCGTGGCAGAATTGGTGTTATTTTTCCTTTCAGCGTTTCAAGTCTGTGGGATGAATCAGAAATAGCTCAGTAAAAAAATAGAACATTGTCAGTAAATGTTGACTCTCTCTTTTTAACTTGCTGTGTCCCACTGAGTCAATTCAATGTTTTTAAAAGTAAAAAAAGAACTAATGTTCTTATATGGAATTAAGAAGAAAACTCTCTGTTTTAATGAATATTAAAGTGTTGCTGGAAAAAATTAGCCGGGAGAGACTGATTTGAAGTAATTTGAAATTAGATGCAAAAGCAACTAGAACTAACTTATTGTTTTTGTTTTGTAAAAGTTTAAATGTTTTACCGGAGTGCCGAAAAATCTTCGACGAATGCGAATAAATTCTGGTTAGTTAATTTTGGCTTTGACCGTTAACGTATTTAGTAACACTTCTTGGCCGGCAAAAGTGGTATACAAAATACCCCTTTCGGCAGCAATTCAATTGTATACAACAACTTTAGAAAAAAATCGATTGTCACCTGGCGACGTCTGTGTACGCGACGAGAATATCATTAAGGTGATGTAAAGTACAGTGTCATTAACATATTCCACATTATCTGAAGATGGCGAAAGATGCTCTTAGGATTGCATCTTCAGGGATTGAGAGCAGCGGTAATTTGCGTGAGCGCGCACCAAATGTGCCATGATCAGGGGAAACTGCATGAATTTTTATGCTAGGATCATAGTTCAGTGGGGAATTTTCTTCATAACATTTTGCTCTGCCTCTTTTACTGCAGCATCAACAAAACAGGAGGGATTCCTTGTGCCAATACAATTGCAGGGTTTAAGTGAGACTTTTAACAAAAATCCACCAAATTACCAACGTTTTCGTGCAAGGATAAGATGTTCCTTATAATATCTATTGTGATAATTGAGTAACTGAAAGGGGAACTGAACTCTAAACGTTTCTTAAATCAAATCCTTCACGGTGTTGAGAACATATCTAAAAGTTTTTTTTTCTTGTGTCGCACTGATTTTCCGAGAAATTCTAGTTTTTATGTGCGTGTTTCGGTTCGTTTGTGGTCATTGAGCGTGGGCGCTTATCGACTTGTCAGCGGTAAACGAAGGTAACATGTGACGTAGGTTATGGGGAACGAGCGAGCGCTTGAACTGTTTTTGTTGTCATAAGTTCGCACACAGTAAGAGTGATGGTTACTTACTTACGTTGTGTATGACATCTCACTCCAATGAAAAATATTTTCAGTGCGAGCCAATTCCGTAGTTACCCATACCTGACGTCGTAGCCTTACTTTCTCTACACATAACCCCTATTTCTGAGCCGCCGGTACCATGCGGCAAGTAACTAGTTTTAAACTCGAATTTCTCGGAAAGTCAGCGCGATACGAGGAATTCTTTTTTATACCGTTTTCACACTCAGTTAACTGAGATTTTGTTTGACAAAGGTTAGCTAGTTCTATGGTTCAGTTCCCCTTTAAAGAGTGAACGGCTTTGACTTTAAGCTCGCTTCGTTGGAAACCTTGACCGAACATTTTCTGATACATTTAATTTTATTACCTTGAATGCAGCGACAAAGACTGTTTTGCACCAGAAATAACTTCTATTGACACTTTACGTCCGATTGGTGGAAAAATGGTGCACCATAAAACGTTGTCTGTTCAAACAGGTATCAAACATTTCGTTGGACAACCAAAAGAGTACCTAGCATCTCAATTGACAACCAAACGGGCACCTAGCATCTTTTTAGAAAGTCAAACGGGAAATTAACACCTCAATGGAGAACCAAGTTGGCACCTTGCTTCTCATTGGACAATCAATGGGCAACTAGCATCTCATTGGCCGACCAATGGGCAACTAGCATCTCTTTGGACAACCAAATTGGTACTTGTACAGTATCTCTATGGACAACCAAACGGGTAACTAGCATCTCATAACATCTCAGTGAATGTGCACCTTGAACCTTATGTACCTAGCATCTCACAGAACAACCAAATGCGCAATTTGCAGCTCATTTTGTTTGTTAAATGGGCACGAACAGCTTATTACTGGGCTTGCCACCACGCTACGGATAATGAAAGCTTGGCAAGTGTTTACATACACTGAACAAACTGGGGCTAGCCCTCGCATGCCGAGTAGGTAGCCGTTAAGCTAGGGGGGCACTAACGTGCAAAATACACCCAAATAGATACGCCCTAGTGTTGGCCAAAAGAAGGGCTGCCTTTCTTTTTGAAATCTGAGACAAACTAGAAAAATCTTTACAGAGTTCGTTAGCTGGTTTCTTTTATAAAAACTATTTCCGTATATTTACACATGTCTTTAGCTCTTTACGCCAAAGGGAATTAACATTTCTGCACATTAAAGTTCTTGTTTATTTCTATATATTGCTTTTAACGTCCGGCGTTCTTTGATTGGTTAAATGCCCATCGCCCGGGTTCGTTTGAGGACTGTGCAGGGCCCCCTCCCCTCCCTTCCCCTTTCCCCATGGGCTTTCATGCTTTGCTCACCGATCGTTCTCGTGGCTTCACTGTTCGCTTTTCAACCCGAACCTCGAACGGAGGACTTTCTTCGATCGATGGCTACATTCCCACCCCACACCCACCCTTTCATTTGTATTTTGTGTTTCCTCTTTCCCTCCATTGTATGGTTTACTGTAAGTACTTGTAGTTTTCACTAAACCTTTCTTACAAGAGGTCAAAGTTTGTGTTGAAAGACTAAAACTAAGAAAACAGATCAAATTTTCAGCAATACTTTCATGTTAGTTGACGTTCATACTATTAGTAAAACTCAGAAAGTTTGGCCGTTGTATCAGCTCAGATAAATAAGCATTGTCAAACACGAACTGAAAGCGTGCGGTTACAGCGACTAGTTGTACAAGAACAAAATTGGTACGAACAAAGTCTCTGCCGAACAAGCGTACAATTAAACAATATGCTGTCAATAATCGACACACCTTTAGTGTTAATCTCATGATCAGTTATATCATTTGTTATTATCAATCATTTTTATCATTTTTACAAAACTGAACTTGTAGCATTTTCTTTGTTTTTTAGTATTTTTCCATGACATATATACCGGGTTTAACAGGATCAGTGCTATTTACCGAAGGCAAAACTATTCAAATCCTCGATTTCAAATCGAGTGACTTTTCGTCTGTTCTTCAATTAATGATCAACCCTTCGAATTCAAGCTAAGGCTTACTATGTTTTTGAATTTCGAGTGGCAACATCGTGACCCAGGCGAACGTGTGTAGAATATAATACGCAGTGAAAGTGGTTCTCCGATAAACAAGTAACTCGCAAGCGAAGCGATCATTTTAACCTCAATGGAAAATCGAAGAAAATGGCTGGGAGCCTACGACATCGTCCCAAATAAATTTGGTTGTTCCAAAGTCAGATCTCCTATCCTGAGAGCGCGGCAGAAGTGACCCGCTACTCGCTACTCGAAGTGGACAATACGAAGCAGCCTCGAATCTCTTCATCTGCTCGCTGATACTGCGTTAAACTTTAGCCTAAGGCTTGAAAATTTGCTGATTGATTATTGTGGACATAATTAATTATTGTGGGATGAAAACGTACTAATGTGAAAACCAACTCTAAAAACTTAACCGACATGTTAACCAGCGGGCCGAAAACAAACAAAGTAAAAGAAATCACTTTCTGTCCCTTAGCTTGAGAAACACCTTGAAAAATAGAAATAAGCCAGTTCAGCTCAAAATCTGCGAAAGCGGAAAGGCGAGAATTGAAATCAGTCGTGCCATACCCGGTTCACCCATCCTGATTTATTTGACATTTGCTTTAAGTTAATTAATTTTATCACAAACGGGAAAATGCCTGAGGGAACCGACTGCAAACCTTTCTTGTTGACCATCTTTTGTTGGTGTTAATGAGAATTTGTGTGGATATTACAGCATTGAACTTTTTTGTGTGTGGGCTTGGCTCAATTTCAAAGGGGTGAAAGGTGTGATTGCCAAGGTCAATCGCCGGTATATATTTGATGCTGTCCTTCGGAAGCATTTTGCAAAAGTTATAAAATTTAAATTCAATTGAGACCTAAAGTTGCTGTTACAATATCAAAAACGACTTAAAATATAAGGTAGTTAAAATAGGCTCTTCATCTTCTTCATGTTTTTCTTCTGAGAACAGAATTAGAATTAGTGCGTTTCACGATAAAATACATTGTAATCAGTCTTTAGATGCCGTGACCTCACACGAAACCCCCGTTGGCCTAATTTGTTTTTCAATAAAGGTGCCAGATACATTTAAAGACTTTACTACTTGTTATTAATTTTCATGGGCGCCATAACTAAACACCATTATACTTATCCGCAAGTTGCCTTCAGTTCGAGCGGTCATATATAGTTTATAGAATAGTAGTATTGGCTACCTAGGTAGAAGGAGGAAATCAACTACTATATAGTAACATCGCAATTAACCGTAGCATTAACTACTGACTTTAAAGTTTAATTCCTCCTCATGCTAGTATTGCCAAACAAGGCATTGGAGCTACGATATTTCTTTTCTTTATGTCTTTGCGTGTTTCACGAGTATTCGAACCAGGTACTTTATCTCTTATCGTCTGTGTTTGGCATGCTTATATCTCAACAGTACTTGAGATTTTTTGACGTGTGAAGATGTTTTTAAGCGTTGGTATATATGAAGTTAAACGCCATTACAGATGTCTATTAAGTCAGCAGTTCATCATAACCTCATGCCAGTCAATAGGACATTATTCGATAGTGTCGAACACTTCACTTCGTTTGAAAATCGTTTTGATTAACTCGAGAGTACTTTTAAGATGTCTTTTTGGAACAGCTAGCAAACATTCTAAAACAGCTTTGGTTGACTAAGATTATCGTCATAAAAACATTTTAAATACTTATCAGGTTACATTAGCCGGCTAAAGTGACAAGATGCTCAGTTAATTTAAACATAAGTCAAATGAATGTTATTCTTTATCAAAACAATCTATTTAGCCTGTGAGGTTTTATTGTTCCTTTTTTAAAGATGCATTTAAACATTTCCGGCAGTGGTGTTCTTTAAATATATTTTAAACACAAAATATTGTTCAAGTCATGTCGGTTTTCTTTTCAACATTGATAACCCCGACCCAAGAAGGAGTAGTATATTAGTTCTTGAGAAATTCACGATAGTTAGTGGTGCCATTGTCGATATAAATCCTAATATTTCTACCTTAGCTTAGCTTTGATAATCGTGTGGGTCAGTAACTCGCCAGTACGCACTTTTAATCGTCAGACATCCGCCTTTTTGGAACGATCAGCAAACGTTCTATTTCTAAAACAGATTTGATTAATCAAGATTCGCATCAAAAGTCTATTGCATTGGAATACATTAGCCAAGATATTCAGTTAATTTAAACACTACTCAAAATGAATGTCATTCGTTATTACAGCATATTAAAGCTTGTTAAGTTTTATTGTTTCGTTCAAAAAATGCATTTAAAAAAAATTCCGGTTGCCATTTTCGTTAAAAATGTTATAAATAGACAATATTGTTCAGGTCATGTTTTTTTTGACAAGCCCCCACGGGGGAGTGGTAGAGCCCAGCTGTATTAACCATTCAGGTATTCTGTGCCAGAAGTATAATGTTCTTTCAATCATTTTTCACGAGCTGAGAGATTTAAGAGTCAGTTTCGTTGGTCAGCATCCGAGAGGAGGCGACAATGTTCCTACCGCGAAATGCTGCAGTTAAAGGACTTCCTAGTTTCTATGCTCTATTCTGCGTGTGTCTAGTGCCCGGAGCGTCGGTGTCAAAGGAGAATGATGAAGCTTACAGACCCGGTGATCTAGTTCTTGGGGTTCTGATCCCAGTTCACAAAAGCAATGCTTTAAAAAAAGAAAGTTCAATATTCGGTACGTGTGACCAGATATTTGCCGCAGGAGTAGTAGGGGTGGAGTCCATGATCTATGCAGTTAATCAAGTCAACGAGGAAAAAGTTTTACCGTTCAACTTAACCCTTGGGTTTTATATTAAAGACTCTTGCCATAATATCAACCGGGCAAAAAGATCTGCTCTTGAGTTTGTTGGAAAAAGAAAGAAACAAAAAGTCTCAAGTCACAGCGCAGGGGAAATGAAAAAACTAAAGAATATTACAGAGAGGCAGCAACAGGCTATCGAGAAAAAGGCTCGCAATTTAATTGCTGTTATTGGGGCAGCGACGAGCAGGCTTTCAATGAGTGTCAATAATATTTTAAGCCTGTATGATATTCCTCAAATTGGCTTCTCTTCTACGTCAAGAGAACTAAGTGAAAAGCGACTTTATAGTACGTTTCTGAGGACTGTTCCTCCTGACAGCTCCCAAGTAAAGGCTATATTGGAAGTTCTGATTCATTTTGGCTGGAAAACTGTAATGCTAGTCTCTTCCGATGATAGCTACTCAAGGTCAATGCGGGAGACATTTAGACGAAGCGCTAAAAAACTGGGAGTTTGCATACAGCAAAATTTGATTGTACCATTCTATAGTCAAAACACTGAAGATGTTGAAAAAAAATTAGTAAAGGCTTTAAGCGGTAGAGGCAAAGAAAATCCTAAAGTTGTTATTGTGTTCTGCTTGCATGAAACTCTAGACAAGATTCTACAGGCAGCAAAAAATGCTAACATGAAAGAGAAAATCTGGATAGCAAGCGATTCATGGTCACAATCCACCGATGTCATGAGAAAATTTTCTATACGTAATATGCTTGGAACTTCAAATCAGGTTAAACATATCCCTGACTTTATCCAATACTTCCAGGACCGACTTTGTGCTAATCTGTCAACCTTTCAACCTCGGTCACTCGGTAAGTGGCTCGATGAACTTAAACGTAAAGATAGAGCATCGCCTACTTCGGGAAGTAAATCATGTTCCAAATTTGAGGCAAAAGAACATCCTTATGACTTCCAAAGGAGTGGAGATGTAGTAGAAAGTGTATATTTAGTAGCACATGCTATAAAAAAATTTTGTATTACCTTCAATTCCAAAGAAGAATGTATCAGATCGATTTACCCCGGAGCGTTAAAAAAGTACCTGTTTAACACAACTATGCAGATGTTCAACCGCACTTTAATCATTGATGAAAAAGGAGATGCAGGAGGCTTGTACGAGATTACGAACACTTACGTCGTCAATTCAACCAATCAGTTAAAACTTCAAAAGGTTAAAGTGGGAAGTTATAATTTAGCATCAGACACAATAAAAATCAACGATGGATTGACTTTGTGGGGCCAGTTAAATGAAACAGTGCCCCCATCCACATGTGGCCGGCAATGTAGGGTTGGAACATACGTTCGGTATAAAACTGTCGACTCGTGTTGCTGGGAATGCATTGCTTGTCCTCCGAATGAGTATAATAATTCATCTATGTCCGAGAAATGCTATAAGTGTCCCAACTTCCATGTCCACGATTCTAGGCACACGAAATGTATCTATCTTCCGCTGACCTACGTGTTTGTGGCTGACCCTTGGAATATACTTATCTACACAATGTCCCTCATTGGTTTCGTGGCCGCTGTTCTGACCTTGGCAATATTCATCAAGAACAAAACAACTCCGGTCATCAAAGCTAGTGACTTTGAGTTCAGTTTAGCTTTGTTATTTTGCATTGCTGTTGCGTTTTTAATACCTTTCACTAAAACTGGATCGCAACCGACAATCCTCAAGTGCGCAATCGCAGAATGCCTCTTTGCCATTTTCTTTGCACTAATATTGTCACTTATTCTAGTCAAAATCAATCGCACGATTCTCATTTTCAGGTACACCGGAAAGCATTATCAAAAGCGTTTAATCTTGAAAAAGGTGCAGCTTGGGCTAGTTCTCTCAATTTGTTTTGTGCAATTGGTGTTTTGCTCACTTTGGATGTACCTTCAAGCTCCGACAGTGAAGACATTAACATTAAATAGGGAACGCCATGTCAGTTGTTTCATTGACAATGGTTGGTTTTTTGTTTCTGGCGGCCTCATTGTCTCCCTAAGCCTCGTTTGCACTGTTCTTGCTTATAAGTCTCGTCACTTACCACAGAACTACAACAGTGCAAAGTATGTTACCTTCGCTATGTTTACTTTTGACTTGGTATGGGTCTTAGCTGCTATCGGATACTTTCTAAACCCTTTAGGAAACTCAGATAGAATAGTTTTCACTTCTCTAGCAATAAACATATCAAATATATGCATCTTACTCTTTGTTTTTGGGCCTAAAGTTTACATAGTACTATTGCGACCAGATCTAAATAATCATAAAGTTTTCAGAAAACGAAATATGTTGTATGTGCTAAACGCAAGTTTGGACCGGAGAAAAAATAGAGAAGGAAGCCGCACACACCTCGAAAGTATGGGCAACTCACAGAATGTGTTTGTAATAGAAATGGACCACAATGACAAATCTGTGCAAACAGGAAGCTTTAGTGTCGATGCACAAACTCAGACGGAGCAACGTTTTATGAAAGAAAAAAAACCTCGTCCCTCTTTTTCGTTGTTTCAGAGAATTCTTCGAGTGCGCCATTTATCATTAGAGGGGAGAGAAACAAGAAAAAGGCGTGGTGACTCCATCATGATACCAAGAAACGAAACTGTTGAGGAACATACTCCATTTATTGAAACCGTTGCAGCTCGAAAGTCGTTTAGTCTTCCAACTGAACTTGTGGAGCTTGGAGACCCTGTGTCAATAAGGAAAGCTCTCATTCGTGGCAGCAATTTAGAAAACGTCGAGACAAATGGCAGTGAAGAGCTTTCCTCGATAACTGAACTATCTGGTGACGAAAATACAACACAAATAGAAAAACCTCAAACAACAAAGTGCTGTGCGGAGTCTCTTATACCAAATGATGGCAATCAGTTTTCCTCAGGGGATAACACAGAAGATGGCACAGCTACTAAAAAATCTCCAAGTTCTAAAGAACAAGCATCAGAAGAAAAGTTTCATTTTCAACAGAAGGTTGATAGTGGTAACTCAACCGAAGCACCTAGTCTAGAGGATCACTCGACTTCACCAGCTCTAGTTTCTTCAGCTCAATATAAAGTCTCACAAACAACTCATGAAAAAAACTGTTTGACTCGGCCGAGGTGGTCGGACCTGAAAGAATCACAAATATAGCTTCCGAGTGCATGCATAGAAGCCATTCTTGCAGTTTAACCTTTTCACATCAGGTTTTAGTCCCAGTTGTATTGGTAAGCTCTCCAACTCTGGACAAACTTTTCACTGAAAAAGTTTGGGAGAACTTTTTCATCTTCAGTAATTTTTGTTCAATTATCACTTTCTCTTTATCGAATATCTTACTCAGTATATGTGCTTATATGTAAGGAGAAGTTGGATGATGTTCTCTGCCCGGCAATGGAAGAGCTAGAAATCTTGTAATAGATGTAAGGGCTAAAAATTTGATTAAATGGTTAAAACAACAAAAGCCTACTCAAACACAATGTCATTCGATCAGTGGCAGCTTATGTTTTGAACATATTTACAAATCTCTTTATATTTCGTATCTATCACATAATAGCTTTCACTTTTTGTATGTGATAACATATGTTTGGGCTCCAATAATGCATGATTATAGTTGATGAGATAAGGCGTTCGGCTATGCAACAGTGCAGCCAAGGGACTCCAGAATCTAAATGGAGTTAGAATTTGACATTCAACCCTGACGATAATCTTAATTAGAAATATCAGAGCCGTTGCATAAATTGTTTTTCCAACTGTTTCTCTTTCACAACCCTGAATAATTCAGATGCATGTCAAACTTTT
>JANVCF010010460.1:0-14523 GCA_025388745.1 Hydrozoanthus gracilis
TAGTTCAGAGTTAGACTGTTTCACACAGAGGTGTATACAGGCCAACAAAATATAGTGCAAAATCAATATGTTTAATCCTTATATTGGTTGTAAAAAAGCACTTAGACATGAAAAACGCGATCTACGTTGAAGTACTCAAGTTTCGTTCAGTTGTATACGAAACAAAGTTTGCTCTTCCAGAAAAGTTAGAAGAGAATTTCGTTAAAAAAAGTTTGTCTTTTTTAACCGAAATTTTTTTTTTTGCCAAGATCGATAATAATCTAAGCTCTTGGTGTGATGCGATTAATGAAACTCCGCTCAGCTGCCGCCCCATTTGAACATCTATTGTGAGTTGAAAAGAATGCGTCCAACCTACAAACACACAAAGAGAGAGATCAGTTAACATTTAGAAAAACAGTAAAACAGTGGGAGTCGATCTGGCTCGCCAGCTCATGGTGTTTCAGTCATACATGTAATGTTTTTGAATTATCTTTCTGTGTTAAACTACCGACTGATTAATCAGAGTTCAACGTTATTCAACAAACCAAAAAAAGTCGAAAGATTGCTATTGCTTTCAAATATTATTGTACTGTGTATTTTAAAGTTTTAAAAATCATTTTTGAAATATGACTGAACCAGTACAGCAAAACATTCACAAAAGCAAATCAAAAAAAGGTTTTTTGTATTTTTAAAGGTTGTTCAACTCAGTTTCTATAAATAATCAAAACATCGATTTATCCAAGTGACTATGAATTAAATGTTTTAAGTACGTCTGGGTTTTAGCAGAACCTCTTACCAATTCATATTCAAATCAAGGTGCGTATTGCTCAGTGTATAATATTCAATAGCACGCTTTTTTATAAGAACAAACTTTCTAAAAAAAAATCAAGAATAAGCTAAGAACAACCAATGGGCTGAAATTTTGACCACTTAAATTTTAAGAATTTTATTTAGTCCTCATAAACAGACAGAAACGTGAGCCAAACTATACGCGTGCACTTTTCATCAAGTATTCTCTAATTATCGCGTACCCGGCGACAAGATATAACAAACATATATTTCTTTGCATCTTTTTCTCGGTTTCGGGTAATTAATCCACTGTTTAGAAATATAGGCAAGAAGAACAATTAAAGAACAATTTGAGGCTGAAATCGCCAAAAAGTTAAGAACAGCCCAGCCTCGGCGAAAGTTAGTACTGGTTACGTGAACTTTAAAACCAAGTGCTATTTATCATCAAGAGCAATACCAAGAAACTTTAAAGTTTTGCCCTTTTTTCATCGTTTTGTTTATACAATGGCAACAATCAAATCTCCTGGGTAGCATGGCGTGTCTTATCATCTAAGTCGCAGTTACTTATAGGAATTTATTAAAATAGCTCTTTGGAAATCAATCATCAATTTTTAATTTTATCACCGTTGTCCAGAAAAGCAACAGCCGGACTTGTTAAAGCACATTGCAATTGTAGTTGCTTGCTGTCGCAACACAAAAGCTGGAAGAAATAACACGCAAACTCTCCCTGAACAAAACAGCGGTTTTCAGGTATGTAAGATCCTAGAGGCTTGGCATGAATTGGAACAATTAGCTCATTGCATGTGGTGTATCAAATTTTTTGGAAGAATTTTGACATACAAAAAAAGATATTGCACAGTATAAACACACTGACTTCCTGTCAGATTTTTACCAGATGATTAAAAACCGTTCAAAGTTTATTTTTTGGGAATCTTCTGAACTTGATTTTTTTTTATTTTACGCTTAGTTTCACACATATCAATTATTTCCTTGATTTATCCTGTTTTCTTGACACCATCTTGCTATCCTACTCCTGACACCGTCAAAATCCCATACGTATTTTTTTTAATGAATAGCAGCAAACTCGACAAGACACGGAGGCTCATTTTTGTCGAAAACTTTAAGAACTTTTTAGAAACAAGAATAAGTAACGTTAAGTTTATTTTGATTGTTTGCAGATAAAATTATTTTATAAGTGCGTTGACCGTAAAAATAGTCTACACTCTTAAGTAAGAACTCGCTGAAAATTCTAAAATTTCAAAAGCATGCAAAAAAGTTCTAAACTTTTAAAAGCATGCAAAAAAATGTTGCAGCTTTGGAACCGTGGAGAACAAATTTACATATGTTATGGTTAAGGAAGATACTCGTTGTCTAGCCATGATATGATGCCTAGTGCTCGCGCAACATCTTCTGATGGCTGGGGAAAATGTGGAGAACAAGTTTACATATACCGTAATAGAGTACATAATACATGCTTGTGCAGCTTGCCTCACCAGCACAAAAGTCTGAATTGGTTATGAAAAATCCGTTTCGTAGAAATGATATCATAGAAACCAGAACACACGTACTGAAAGAATAGTATATCAAAAAGTTATGTCTCTTCAGTAAAAAAGTTTTAAAATTCTTGTGATTATTTTTTTGAAATTGAGCTTTCGGACTTTGCGTTTATGTTAAGGTAAATGATAATGGAGCATGGACGTATGAATCGAAATCTCGATTTTAGAAAAAAAATAAAATGTATACAATGAAGCTATTATCAACAACATAACCAAGTTTGAATTGAAAACAGTTTAAAGCTCAAAAAACTAAGAGCTACGAAGATGAACGAAATTTGTCTTGTTCATATTTTTCATACCTATGTAATTAAAAAAGTAACAAAGTGTGCGGGTCAGTAATACGTTTAGTTAAGATCATACTAAAATATATACATTCTAAAGAGACTGCCGAGTTACGTTGTACATATGATTGAATGTTACCGGCTAACCACACAAATTGAATAGTCTGTTAGGACTAGAAAGGCTTGCATAAAAGAGCATTTAGGGATGAAGAACAGCCTTTGATTTTTGCATTGTAATTAGTTGAGCACCATGCATATCATAAACAAAATATATAAATAAAATAAAGGTTGTAGATCAGATTGTATTCAACGTTTGTTATCAGATTTTGGAAATAAAATATGCGTGTAAAGAGGCACAAATGCAAGAATTGCATGATGTTTTGTGTTGCTGAAAAATGATGCATCAACGAAATTAGCTGGAGTTCTCGGTCCGCGTTTGAAGTAAACGTTTGTCTGTTTATGGGGAAATTTCTTGGAATCCTGGACTTTTTACATGGTAGCTCAACTCGGCCCCCAGAGGAGCTTGTTCGGTATGCTATATTCTATTGAACGCGATTAACTTCTGCAAACGTTCTGACATCGGGAAAGAGATCTAGAGTATACAAGTTTGTACATTTTCACGTAAAGAACTTACCAACTGAAAGAGAAAACATAGTTAACCACGTCGTTAAAGGAATCGAAACGCTTAAGTAAAAGTCGAAAAATAATTGCGTGTCCACTTGAAATATTTCTTCTATATTTTTTTGTTGATCATCTAACAACCCACTGCTATCTAGCCCAAACACCAGCTGTTTGCGAACATTATCAGAAAAGATCCCGGATAAAGAAGCCCACGCGCACAAACCTCGCACAGTTGACCTCTTTCTGACTCTTTTCAAAACTATTCTGAAGCCTTTTCAGCTCCCTACAAAGAATTTTTGTTCCAAGAGGTTCTGCCACGGCTTTTATAGCGAAGAAGTAAAGAAACAGTAAGTAACATTTAAGTTTCGTGCCTTTACTGGTCGCCTATAGTTTCCATTTCGTATCTATATCTTTTTGTCATTCAAAACGTTTTAAGATGTTCTGGTTAACACTTTGTTTGCCATATGAGCAAAAGCAAGCTTTTAAAAGCCTTACCTTTTAACGTTTCCTGTGTGACGGTTAGTGACGACACAGCAAAAATAGTTGAATTGGAAAAAACTTCCTTCAACAGTTTAACAGTGAATACGAACTTGCACGCAAACCATTAATCATTAGGTCTTCTACGCATAGAAGATCTCTGCACTTTGGAAACGAAGCAAAGCCCGATGCAGTATTAACGAGTCTAAACCCCTCCCAAAACCTATTAGCCTTTCTTAAAAATAAATAAGGTGGTGCAGCTATCGGTTACTAAGCGCGTTTGACACTCTTAGCTTAATCCAAGGGTTGTAAGTTCAAGCTCCGGTTAGATTCTTACTGTGTTGTGTTCTTGTCTGAGCAAGCCGGGTCTTTATCCCACTCGTTCTAGTCGACCTTTTAATTGTAAGAGCAATTCAGACAAAGTCAGAATTCAAATGCAAGAGAAAACTCTTTTAGTACCTTGCGTTTGGTTGGCGAAAAGCATAGCAGGACGTGTGGCTGCTTGAGACCGATTTAGCTAACTAAACCCTTTTCTTTATCTATACTTCACGGCAATAGGAGCAGCCGTTGTTTATTTTTGGCTCCCTCTATTTGTACTTGGAAAGCTTATGCCGAGAAATTTCCGTTTGAAGGAAAGAATGTTCTAGAGTGAATCTGTGAGCTTGACGTTCAATCGTTAGTAAGCTTAGGAGGATGCGGTGGATATCATGTTAATCAGGAAATCCAACTGGTTAATTAACAACTCATGGTCAGTTAGAAGCGAAGGTATATAACCGTTTGCAGATGAAAGAGTAAATACAGCACCTCCTCAGTTATTTTAGGACCCAGTGTGTGAAGGCCCGGCTGGGACTTCAGAATTTAAGGATTTCGGCTTTCTTTGGTTAGACTTTCGAGCTAGAAACTCAAACATCTTGTGTCCTAGAAATCCTTAAACCAATTAACTTTGAAGGTTAAGCGTGTTCGTAAATGGCTAGCTAAAATCACGAAATTGCGATTATTGTCCAAGATGTTTAGCACAAATGTGAGCATTGCATGGCAGCATTCATTTGCTAGAGAGATTTGTATTAGTTTTTTGTTCAAAGTTTTTCTGTTCACTACGGACGACTCTCTTAAAAACTGACTTGGAACACAAAATGGATAATTCCACAGTGTTGTGTTCAACTCCAGAAATGATATCTTTCCTGAACAAAATCGGGGATGTTTTATTTGAAAGAATTGTGTGTCAATGTCTGTACTAAATGTCATAAAAAAATCGGAAGACCATCGAACTGCAACGGCAACGACAACAAAACTTCTACTGCATTTCTCATTGATTCGAAAAAATGATGCGTACTCGAAACTCATGTAAATGTTTCCAAGCCGGTTTTGGAAATTTTCTTGGCCTATGCTATAGTGTCTGGTATTTGGTTTATAGCTAATCAGGATTGATAAATAGGTTTTGTAAAGGTAAAAGTACTTGTTCAAAGTGCCGTGAAAATATTTCAACAAATTCTAATGTGAAAGCGTTGCTCTTTTCCAAGGTAACTTCCTGGCAAGCTTGTAGCTTATACGTGGCGGTAAAACTCCAGTATTGAAAGCCTGTAAAATCGAGAAGAGAAAAATTTTAACACAATTTCGACGTTTTCAGCTTTTTAGCTTAGTAGAGTACTGGTGTATCTCAGTTTAGTGGCAGTGGCTTGAGTCTCACTGGAGTTAAAGATCTTTTTCTTTCTCCGTTTCGGCGGTTTGTTTCTAGGGCTTAGAAAGAATTCGTTCGGATATCATCCTAAAGCAGTTCGGAATATAACATTACTTACTCATCATTCAAATTCTCTTTCGTTAATGTTAAAATTTAAATATAAAGCCCAACCAGGAAGAAAAAGGTCTTGGTTGACCAAAGGTTTTTTGAACTACCGAGAAAAATGTGAAAAAAGAAAAACTCGACTATAAACTGAAAGAACGTTCAAAAGCAATGAACTAACTACAACTTCCACTTCACACATAGAACTAGGAATAAGACTGACACCTGCAAAGTATTGTGAAAATTAAGAATAGACATATTCATGTAAGGTGAAATGATTGAAATTAATACTGAGTGAGTTGCAGAATAAGTAATACAATGTGTACACAAGCGAGTGCATAGTGTAGCGGTGACCACTTTGAACTGCTGCCAACTAGATTAGTCGCGGCAACATGACAACAGGCATAGAGCTTGATTAAGTCGTAATATTTGATCGGGAGACTGATTAATGGTGTCTTATTGGAGTTGTTGTTTGCAAGGTTTGGCTAACTGTCAACGTGTAAGAACCCGCCAAGAGTATGCTAGTTTTAAATTAAATAATTTGTTGTTAAGCTGAGATAAAACGCATTTTAATAGCAACCAGCTAGTTCGCTTTACCAAATGCTGCGATGTGATTGGCTAACCTACTCACTGCCTATTGAGCAATACTGAGACAGCGAGCCGAGCGAAACTGCCAGTCTTTTGCAATGGCAGATTCGTTAAACACTCGTTCTTAGTAAGTTGTGGAGGGAAAAGTTGAGACTAGTTGGTTTCTACTAAAACAATTAAACTACTCCTTGTCATTTTCTATGAATTTGATAGTCGTTTCACACCTCGTTGACTATGGATTTATAGAACACCCTCCGCCTCTTAGTGTAGTTGCTAAATTGACGCCAGCCTCATGGCCGACAGCTGCTTCGAATGCAAACACACGTCAACGGCAACTAGTGGCACGTGTACATCTTTCGAAAAAGTGCTTATTTGAAAACGAATCTAATGTTAAAGAAGGTCCAGTCAAAAAACGTTTTAATTAGACATTCTTTGGAAAAAACGTATGAGAGGCACTAGTTTTTGATAAACAACCATGCTTAACCATGGTTATTAGTCAAACGTTATCTGTTATTCGTATACATATGCATTCTGTTGTAAAGCCGCGATAATTGGAGCCGACTATAAATTAGGACGCATGCCGCTTCAATATTTAAATGTTGGATCTTCATAAAACTCAGCTCGCTTGTAAATATTTCAACAACAAAGCGGTAAACTATTGTTGTTTGTAGTCATTATACAACGGAAGTTTTTGTAGCCAATTGTCTTTATCTAACTTTACTTAAACTTTTATCAAAAGTTTCAGTATTATCTTTTTATGTATTTGATTCCTTGATGTCTTTATAATATTTTGTACCAATGTCGGCTGCCATGTCATAGCTGTACCGCCAATTATCTTTAAGGAAAGAAACTTTTAGGCTGCTCGAACTCGAGAACGATTTGTTCCTTTAAAGCTTCATGTTTAATTTGTCTCACTATGAAATAAGAACAACCACTGTCAATCAACCAGAGAGGTTGTTCTCAGTTTCGACTTAATACTCATTGCAAAGACTATTAATAACTCTTTGATTGACGGATGTTGGTATTTTACACAATAGCTATTCAGCTTGTAAGTTTTAATAGCTCAATTTCTATCAAACATTAAAGATGTCTTGTTCAGTATTTGAGTTTAAAGTTGCCGCTCCTTTTCGACTTTTCAGACCAAAACAACTCTTCGACTGTTAGCTCCTCAACAGTTCACAAATAGGTAAGCCAGTAACGAAAAATCGTAAAGTAAATCTTTACTATTTTTTAAAGATTAGCTTTTATCGAGTATTGAAGTTGAATGAAAAGTTATCTAAAGTCGGTGCTACTTCATAAGCAGATAAGTTTTCTTCAGAATAGGTTCTCTTGATAGCGAAAAGTTAAGCAACGGGGTCGGCAAAAATGACCGAAAACAATAGTGAATGCACAATAGCTGCACGTAGGAATGCACCATGCAGGCCACCTGTGCTTCGCCCATCTTCGAAGGCTCAACTTGAGAGTTTTTAGGACTAAGACCACGACATAGAGAGTTCTAAAGTTTTCTCAATCTCCATTTACCTTAAGAAAAAGAAGTTTAGTCAAATTCTGTACACAAAGTCTAACTCGGACAAAAGAGAAAGCCAATTAGTCATACATTATTGAAAAGGTCAAGCAAAGTGTTTCTTCTTTCCATCATAGTCGGTGTTGCTCGCGTCCTCGTTGCTAAGGCTCCTATATTAATAAAATGAACCCTGAATTGAATGGCATGCTTACTTATTTCAGAACGCGACTCTTTTGGTTTTACACTATACTTCAGTGGAACAAATTTTGTGATTGTGTCAATGGAGAAATTGGTCATACAATGCTAAAAAAATAAGTTTTCGAAAGCGTCCTATTTAAGGTGAGTCGTAATAACCCCAGAACTATTTTCTGACCTTGAGACGAGTGGAAAAATGGATGGATGGATATTAAGATAAGTGAAAAACGAAAACTGAAAAAAATAAAGATTTAACGATGTAGTGATTAATAGTTAATAAAGGGTGTTTTTACAAACGCTGCTGAAGTTTGGGTAACGCTTTTTATAATCCACAGTTACAGCACGAGTTGCCAAGTGACTCGTTAGAGTTTCTAGGCCCGGCTGTTGTTGTTGGCAACAATAAATCATTTAAAAAGTGCTGCACAACTTTTACCTCCTCCGATCGCGAGAGCTCAAAACACAGCTCTGAACCAGAAAAAAGAACTTTATTTGACCTAGTGAGAGATCGCGTCCCTTTAACTAATATTCTACTTTAGTTCATACATTATGTTTTTCTGGGTGTTGTATTATATAGCTCGATGTGTTTTTTCAAATCATTATACAGCGGTTATAGCGTTGGAAGCCAAAAGACACACTTTCAGATATACTTATAAGTATTTTTAACACGTTTGTGCTGTTTACCCTACTATCATTTTACACTTAATAATGCTCACTGGTCGTTACATATCTATCAACAAATATGAGGCTCCATATTTAGCCTTTAAGCAAAAAGAATGTCGTTTTAAAACTTATTTTATACACCAATTGGAAGATGGATTGTTGTTTTAAGCCTTCAAGTTTAGTAAAGAGAGACAACTCAGAAAAAAAAACTGTGCTTCACGGACTTGCGTCCAACCTACGACCTTCCGTGTATTGATTGGGCGGTCTTAATAACCGAGCTGTTGGAAAATAAATAGCAAAATAACATAAAACAAAATACCTTTGAATATAGCAACGAAATTCTTTTTTCAGTTCAGAATAAATCTTTAAACATTTTTTGAAAAATGACTAGCTCACTCATGCTCCGTAATTAGAAGCACTGTTGAGCAAAAGAATAACTTTTGTTACACATGAAATGCATTTTTGGCTTTTGGATGATTAATCTAATTCAGTTCTTACTTTTTAATGAAGCACCCACACATAATCTAGATAAAATAGGATTTGTTGACTCGCTAGTAAAAGTAACTCATATCCTGTTAGAATATAACATTAGACTGGAAAAGTTTATCTCGAATACAAAACACGAATGAGATTGGCCTGGGAATCAATGCAAATTTCAAAAAAGCAACACCGCGGTTTTTTAATAATGACTTTTATCACTGGTTTTTGAAAAACCCTATCAGATAAACAACGTCAACAAAATATCGGATACACGAAACGTCCCTCAGTAAATGCCTAGAGTGTCTTGATGATTTTCTTTGATCATTATAATGATATAAAACATTTGGTGTTATGTTCAGGGAACCTATGCAGTTGATAGCCATTCAAACATTTAGAACAAAAATTTCCAATCACTTCTAGTCCTTCCACCGCTAAAAGCTCACAAAAACTCATTAAAACCCCAAAACCTTGTTGATTTTTGTTTCAAATTGTATTTTAATGTAATGGATAACCGCAGTTCACCTACACAATGCAATTTAATTGGAAATCGATAACTGCCGTGTGACTGTCCATTAGTTTATTGTCAAGAATATACATTCATCTTCTGTGTAATCGTGACTAACGGAGATGCTACTATACTTGGACGTATAAACAAGAATTTAGTAACTGACGCTACAAACACTTAACTACATTTGACTAGAAATCGGTTAATTGAGCTCAGTTTTGTGGTGAAAGCTTCAATAGAGTATACATTGCGACGTTATAGCTAGTGTTAAGTGTATTTTTTAGAGGAAAAAGGTCGAATACAACTAAGCCATGTTGGCTTTTGCTGCACAGGACCCATTTGTTGCAAGAAATCGATGCACGTTCGATTCTTTTCTAACGATAAGCTCCGTTAGGATAAGAAAATGTTTCTCCTTTAGAATTTTGCATTATTTAGCACAGAAGCATATCATATTTAAAGCCATATAAAAAAGCGAAACAGAGCGATCGATCTTGCATTACCAATAAGATATATTCAAGCGGGTTTGAAACACTCTTCTACCTTACAGATTAATATGAAAACTGGACAGACAGTAACTGTTAAGTTAACTATATTCGTTTTATGAAGAACCAAATGAATATTTGTTAATGCAAATCAAAACCATATATACCTGTTCATAAATGGAAAACTTTAGCACTGTTTATGTTATAAGCCCGGGATTATGAGTTGCTTTTCGCTGAATCATTATGTTGCCTTCTTTGAGGTCGACTTTTATCCAATATCCTAAAATTTTGCACATTAAGAGACAGCAAGTTAAGTCAAAAATTATGAAATATTGACTTGATGTTGTGTTAGAACTAAAAGCATAAAGATCAGTTTTGTGATCAATACGACATTGGGATATTCAGAGACAACAATGAAAATCTCAATTCTTCGTTCACATTTCAAAGTCATTCAAGAGTAGTTTACTTATCAATTTTTAAAACTTTATTGGATATCGAAGAGTAACAACAGAAAAATGTGCGGTCAACCAGATTGTAAAGTAACCCTAAGTAACTTCAAAAGTCACTTAAACCTGTGTTTGGCTGTCAACGCTTTGGTATAAGATAAACATAACGTTTTAACTGTAAAGTATCCGTTCTTCGGCTGTAAATGGATTGAATGGAACATCTATTCCGGTTAGAGTGGAATTCGCGGTCCTGAAACCACATGGAACTGACTGTTGAAAAATGCTAAGTACCAACACTTTTCAACAACAACATATCTGGCTTTGAAAACATTAAATTACAACTATAAAGTAAAGTTTGATTCAAGTTAGATATGGAGTTCAATGAAGTCTTGTTGAGTTGGATCGTCAATAGCCGAATGTAAACATTTGTGCGCAATTCGCTCCAGCGACACCCGAGGCTTGTGAGTTATGTGAAAGCCGCGGCAAGTAATTTCAATCGGCGAGGTGAAGCGGTTATTTCTCAAATAAATAACAGGCGAAGAGCTTATCTTTTGTCTTTGGAATAACTTGACGGCAAAAGCTAAATCTCCGTTTGTTTTGACTTTACATGTAGACAGCCTGTTCACAATCTGCGCGCCTTTTATGACAAGGCTTGTCAATTATCTTTGTTCGCTTCTTTTAGATGAGAATGAAGACGAAATATTTACTTATAATCAATTTGACGAAAATTAAGAAGCACGGACTCACATTTGAAATCAATTAAGAGAAGCGATTTTGTAGCTTTAACAAAGAACAATTACTATTCCTAAAAGTACATTAACGTGGTGCGCTTTTTAGCATTGACCACTGAGCTACATCTTTTGAAAAGAAACGTATTTTATCACTGAGTAGAAAAACACTCTGTTATTAGGAAAGATCAAAAAGAAAGATTTAAAGATTTGTCGAGAAAAAACAAAAGACAAACATTTAGAAGTGTAGTCGATGGTTAGTTAGGGTGACGTAGATTATTGAATGAATACTCTATTAGTGCGCTTCAAGGTAGAAAATCGTAGTTTTGTTTTGTTTTATTATCTGTTGATGAAAGGAAATTAGTGGACTCACATCCGTTTCTGTTACGCTCTCTAGATAAAATTTTCTATAAATCGTGGAAGCCCCCGACTGTTTTAGACAATAAGGAACCGCTGAGATTCGCAAACAATTTAGTGATTTTCTCTATCTTCACGGTAAGTTACAGTTGTAGCGAAAAGCAACTGACTTTCTAGAATATTTTTCCTGGGCGGATTCAACCGACTTTAAACTTAGAATAACTGAAAGTACTTATGAATGTTTTTCTTTAAGAACTCTACGAAGTTGATTAGAAAATATCTTGTCACTAATTCTTTATAAAACTACCGAGTTTGATCTTAACTATAAGCCTTTAATCGGTTGTGTTGAACGGGACACCAGTAGCACATTTTTTAGGAGGGAAATAGCTAGAACTTACTTCCTCTATATGGGTTTCTCGCCATGCGACCCAACTATAGGGTAAATATTCAGTAGGGGCATGGCTCTGATATTTTTAGAAGTTTAAGTATACACTTGTGACTCTTTAACTTACATTTAAAGATCTGGAAAGTCATGTTTCTTTTAGAAAGGTTCTAAACTTCTACCATGACAAATTAAACAACTTTGGTGCCATTATGTAGCGCAAGTACTGTAGAAAAGTAAGTGCATACATTTAATATGTATATTTATATACAGAAAAAAAGAGGATATATATATTTATACATACCTTTTTTCTGTATAAAGAAGAAGGGCTGTGATTTCGTTTCCTTCACCACAAAGCATTCAAGCTGAATCACCTGTGCTTAATAGCTCTTGTATTCTTTTACAAATTAGTCAGTCATCATTAGTGAAATGACCCTTTTTTCAAATTTCAAATTGCAGCTGCAAGCTTTAATGATGTTTGGCGTCTGCCGAAATGAAAATCGAAATGAATTCGCTCGAGATCGGAAGAGCGAAGTTGGGAATGTTGTGAAAAGGAAACCTTGCCATAATATTAACACAATTGCATAGTTTATTTTCTCGTGGCTTCAGTTTTCGCTGTGCAGTTTTGGCAGTCTAGCATTTAAACACTCATTAGTTCTGTGTTATTTAGTTTGTGCTTGAAGTTAAGCAGCGCAGCATCTAGTTATAATAATAATAATAATTAGCATTTGTATAGCGCCTTTCCATAGGTACATGCTCAAAGCGCTTAACAATAGTTTACAGTTGACTCTGGTATTGAGGGTCTTAGACAGTCCGCTCTACACGGCTCACAACTATTTTCACAAGAGTTGTCCTCAGTTAGTAGAAGAGACAGACCACAACACCGGGATCACCCTACTCTTTGTCGACAAGTGTTGTGGGTTCTTTTAATGCCCTCGATAGGAGATCGAGAGACTGGGCCTACGGTTTAACGTCCTTATCCGAGAAGACGCATATTTGTCTTTGTTTTACTGATTACTGTATCTCCGGCAGTGGTCAGAGTAGATCATTTTATAGAAGAAACAAACGAGAAGGCTCTTGGCGTCCCCTCCCGATCGGTAAAACGTTTTTCACACGACTAAACACGATTGTTATGCATTATGCTCAGAGAACCAACCAATCGCGTTCTTGAAACAATGCAAGCCAGTAAACGCCCGCAGTTTTTCATGCTGCGGTCACCTCTATTTAAGAAAGATCGCTTTTTATCCGTGTTAAAACAGCAATGAACAGCAATTATCTAACAAAGTTTCTTTTTTCAGAAATATGGCAGTGAGCAAACGTTTTCTGGCTTTTCTGGTGGTAGTGTTGGTTGCTGGGTTTTTGTGCCAGTCTTGTGAAAGTTATTTGAGACAAGGACGGAATTTGATCCGTGAGCCCGAAGATGGTGTACCGGCCAGAGATGCGTATAAAAAGACATGGAAGGCTTTGAAAAATGAAGACTTCCTCTGGAGAAGAGGTAAGCAAGTGTCTAAAAGTCCTTCAACAAACCTTTTCTAAAATCAAAAACCTTATGTACACAAAAACAACTGAGCTTAATGTTTGACTGTTCTATTGAATACGTTCGAAAAAATAATCTCAAGAAAGTAAGTACAACAAACCCTTAAACATTCTATTTTACACACAGTCGAACTCTGCAAATAGTTTGAAATGACACAACGTCCTAAAGACAATTTTCCCTCGAACGATGATGCGTATAAATTAAAGGCTTTATAAGATGAAAAAATGTGAGACAGCAGTTGCAGAAACTTGTAAACTACAATTAGAGTCACAAAGTAAAAGTTCATTTGCTAAGAATCATTGCGACAATTTGCTAACGTTGGTCCTTTAAAATTGGTTTTTACACTTTAATTTTTTATGCAAGTATAATATGTTGAAGATTTTTCTGGTCTTTAAGTTCTAATTAAGCGTTAGACCACAAAACGGGTCGGTTTTGCTTCTTTTAAGCTTTCTGTATATTTCTACTGGGCCAAAGTTGTTACACCAATTACTTTTTGTCACAAATGTTCACAGTGTTCTTTCTCCAACAGGAGAGTTGCTACTTAAGTTGTTTTCTATAATACTACTACTGATATTATGATTATTGCTATTACTGTCACCACAAATGCTGCTTTTGTTACTTACGTTGTTTTTTGGCTCGCGTGATGTTGTTAGCCCAATTGCCACACTGCCGCAGATATTGTTGTCTGGTAGTTTAAAATCTACAGTTTTGAGCGCAATTTAAAAAATACTAATTAAAAATCAGACACAAAACAAATGTTTTCCGCATCAATGCCGTCTTTGTTGAGCGAAAAATGTAGTTTAAGCAAGGTTTTTTGAAGAGTATATCTGCTCTTGCCGTATGCTTCAAGGAAGACGCGTTTTAGCGAAAGCCCTTTTTTGGCCAAAGTTCTTTTCTTAATAAAACGTATCTAACCAACTGATACGACATGTCTGATTAACTCTTTCCTAAACCCGTAATAGGTTATCATGTTCGTTAATCATTCTTAAAGCATTCGCAAAACGTTTTGTTTTTATTCTTTTTTTCAACCATGGTCAACTGATCAAATAAATGAACTAGAACACTCTGTTTCTTTTTGCACCGAACAGTAACTGACAGCAGATTGAAAAAACACAGCTTCCCAGGTGGCTATGTATCCTGATAGTTCAGCAGTACAATTGTTCTTTGGGTGGGAGG
>JANVCF010010793.1:0-14509 GCA_025388745.1 Hydrozoanthus gracilis
TTTTTTAGCCGTAGTTAGTGATTCAAGATCCCCCTTCCACCTCCGAGTCTAAATCCAGATTGCTAACATATGTAGACATGTAGACATTTCCAAATAAGAGTCGTCCCTACAAAGTCTACAGCTGCGAAGTTTAGGAAACAATGAACACATTAATAGGCTCTTTCCAGCAAGGGATCACGTGACCACGGTTCAGTTGGACAAAATGTTATCCCGGTTGACCCAAGTAAAATGGCAAAGCAAACAGATAAGAAAGTCAAACAACATAAAATAGACATTTTTGGGACTTGTTTGACTACAGAGCTGCGCCTACCGTTCCTCATAGAATTAATTTGTATTTAAAGCAAAATCTGGTTTTCTTCCAAAATGTTTGGGTTATTGCGCCCGCCTTACTCTTTGTTTTTATGGGTAGATTTGGTGCTCTGTCTCTCACAACTGAGTTCCAGTCCATAATTCAGTAATAACGATCTTTTGTAACAAGAGAGAAAACAACTGACCTTTGTTTTGCTGATAAACAATCTCAATCTCAAAGTACTGGCCTTTTATAGTCTTCTTGAGTTAAAAGCTTTTGTCTCTATTTAACAAAAAACAGCTCTGTCTCTCAGGAAGATGGTAACTGATTAAAACTAAACTGGACAAAACGATGGCTTTAAAAATGATTAACTTCATTACGCATGTGTGATCATTAAGACGCATGCGCTGTGTATCTAGTACCATATAATAATAACCGAGTGAGAGATCTGTCCGGGAAAACATTCGCTCGAGGGCTGTGCGAAAGACCGAGGGGAGATGTCTTGACATACGGAGAAAACAGGGTTACTTAAGATTTCGATTACACGGCTTCAGTTTTAGATCTGCTGCTCATTTAAGTGTTTACAAGTTTCAAGTATCTACCAAGAAATTTAAATCCAAAAATACCTGTTAGTGGTCCAATATTTAGAGTGGTAACGGTTCGGGTAGAACCCGTCATTAAGTACAGGTGCTCGTAACGCTATATGAACACAAACTCTTCCAGCAGCTTCTATGAAAAGACCGACAAAAGCATGTTTCCAGAGTACTGAAAGAGCGAGGATTGGAGAGGATGTTATCGTAAATGAAAATTTACAAATAGAGAGTACTACTAACTGAAAAATAAAGATTGAGGGGCGGACGCTTAAGAAGTAGCTCGATTTAAATTTTAAAGAATCCAAGCATTTAATTTCTTTTAGGACCCCAATTTCACGTTCACATTTTAACTAGTTGTTGGTAAGCTTTTCAGTGAAACGTGTTTTGACAAAGAAATACATCAATACTAATAATATTGTTGTCAGTGTTCGTTTAAGATAACTAAAACTGTAATTACGTTGTTATTGTTTTATTCTTCCTTTTTTTAGTGTTATGTTAACTATCACTATCATGTCGCATAATCCTTAAAGAATTTAACAATTCACACTCTAGATCTAGTCTTAAATAAAAAGGTCCCGTTTACATACTGGCGGAAACTCGCCTTGGTGGGATTAAAAAAGAGCTTTGGTTTACGCATGCAATCCTACCAACTCGAAGTAACGAGAATGCTAAGAAATTAAAAGGGCAAAAGAGGCACATTTTGGGGATTAAAACTGTTCAAGATCTACTCTCACTAGCAGCTCATGCTTCCACTATTCTGTGTTGTGGCTGAAGTCATATTTTAAATTTTACAGTCTGCGTACAGATGTGCTGTTTTTTTATTACCACTTGAACTCCCAAAGGCCAGTAAAGAGGCAGCCAGAAAGTGTTCCGACTTCCTTTTTCATCTGATTTGTTAAAATTTTTCGTCTAATTAACACCGGAGTTCTTTTAGTCTTAAAATCTTTTCGAGAGTTAACTGTTTGCCATCCTGACTCCCATTCTGACATGTGCAAAGATAACTGAAACATTTGTAACAATTCATGTTGAATTGTTAACGCTTCGATCTTTATTTGTACTAGTTCAGCTTGAGGTAAAGGGATCTTTTACCGTACGGCCCGCTATACAGGCCGAGTAGCGACTGGCTCAATAGAATTCGGGAGAACTATGGCCTCGGTCCTTACTACGGTCTTGCTTTCTCAGTGTTTTTGCTGGTTGTAGTCGGTTTTCCGTACTACTTTTCCAAACATCCACAGAAAACTCAACCAACAGTAAGCACCGAAGACCAAGCTGTTCTGCTCACAAAAGCGAAAACCAAAAGAGAGCAAACTAATGGTCCCATTATGCTATATCAGTTGCAAAACAAAGAAGTTTAAAACAAAAGCCCACCGCGTGGTCCAACAAAAGATTTTAAGAGCAACGTCTACTAAAAGCTAAACTATGCTACGTGACACATTCACCAAATTACTTCATGTTATACAAAACCCGTAAAAACCTCATAACTATATTCATTTGGCAATTACACACATAAGCCTAAGAAAACCATTGATTGATCATGTTTATTGGTTTCTTCATTAAAGCGTTCCCTTAACACGATTTCATCAGCGTCATTAAAAAGGTTGAAACAAAATGAATTCTAAATGACAAACTTTGTATCGTATAACTTGTATGTTTATCCCTACAATATCAGCGCAGATATATAGATATATTCATATAAACTAACACTTACATTGAAACCGCTAACTATTAAAATTCATCAAGAAAGCACTGAATCAAAATATTTCTTCAAAGAATATTAAATTTTCTAATGGAGTCTAAGACCTCTTAGTATGTTTCCCAAGCTAGGTGGGGTTTAATTTACTTGTGCTGGGGTTTTATGGAATTACACAGGTCATCTTTTTCATTATGATTATGGTGAACACGACGAATTGACGTTGCACTTCAAACAAAAAAGAAAGAAAACATTAGGTTGCTTGAATCTCGATAAAGAAACACGCCCAGTATAAGTTCTTTCGATCTAAAATTCTTACAAGAGATAAGTAAGAACTGAAAAAGCAATCCCAAGCAGTGCTACTAAGGCTGGAACGTAATAGGTGTTCGCTCTGCTTGTTGGCGGTTTCGCTGTTGTGGGTTTGACGCATGGGTCGTAAGTAGGTTTAGGGGAATCAGTCCAGCCAATCGGATACTTCGATTCACATCGCTGTTTTCTTAACCAACTGTCAAGTGGTCCGAAATACTCCTTTAGGGGTTCCACGCTCATTTCCTTGCTGCCAGTCATCGCTTCTAATGCTTCAGGCCACGGCTTGCTTTTCCCCATCTTAAGCATATCTCTGTGGTAAAGATCAAATTTAGATTCTTAAATATGCGAAGAAATAAAAAATGCATTATGAAAATTCTCTCTAAAGACTTAACTGGAAGATAAGAAAATGAGATACAGACATATGCACGTCAATTAACTACAACATTACACACAGGTTCAGACTTGAAGACCATTTTAATGGGAATAGTTACTGGTATTGGTAGTGGTAATGATAATGATACTGATGTTGAAAAGGGAATTAATGTGGGGTGTCATAGGAATGTAAACAAAACCGTTAATATATTTGTTATCATTGATTATTACTGTAAAGGCAAAGAAAGGTAGTGAAGAATATTACTAATGTATACAACAAATAATTAACAATTACTCCAAGATTGCGTTGGATACGAGATGGTAAATAGCCGACGAGGCGCGTAGCGTAGTTTTCTAAACTATATATTCCATACTTAAAAATAACAGCTAAATTTTGTTCAGAACCTATTTTTTGGCTTTGCAAACACTACAGTCAGTTTCCATATTTGATGAAACTCCGAATATGAGCTGATAACCGAGATTGAATGAACCAATCAGAACGCGCGAATTGCAATATTCGAGATTGAAATTTAATAATGAAGTATATAATAATAGTTATAACGATAGTGATAATGACAGCGATTACGACGATGAAAGTTGTTACAATACCACGAGATCGAGTTACCCAAATTTCTTTCCTGCGGCTTTTGACTGGTAAATAGAACACTGGTGCAGTGGTCCTCCGAAATTTGCTGCTTTGCAAGCTGCTTTGTGAAATTGAAACTGCAGCACGGTACTAATAAAATACCTGCAAGAAACAACAACAGGAAAGCATGACTCATCTCTATTTACCATATATAACCGGCAGTGAGTAGTCATGCATATTTTGATTGGCTACCGTATCTTTCAGATCTTTAATTTTTTCTCATGATTTTGTCTTGATCTGCACCCGGTTGTAAGATTACGGATTTTAGTTTTACTAGCATTTGCCGGTCTAACCAATAAATGTCACGACTGCAACAAACCTTTTACGCATAGGTCGTCAAAAGTGATGTCCTTGGAATTCATATGGCTAGCGAGAGTTAATTGTTTTTCAAACCCACATCATATGTGTTGTGTTAACCATGTTTCTTAATTAAGCCCTCCTCCCTTTTGAAGTCAGAAATAATGGATCAAAATTAATTTTGTTAAATCTCCTCTCGCTATTAAGCCCACCCCCTCAACAAGAAAAAAGCCTTATATATCAGAATACAACTAAAAACATACTTTGCTCAATGAAGCAAGATTTTCACACAGTTCTACTTTGTAGTGACCATTCAAATACAAATGTTATTATGCTGTTAAAGTTTTAATTGGCATTTTTTTGTCATTGCGTCAAAGAATTTATTTCCTTCAAATTTAGATTTTGTAACCACAATCTTCACGTGTTTGGGTCTTGACACCTTCTTGATCAATTGGTGAAAATGTCAAACTTCGAGGCATTTTTGTTTAGTATAGCGAGAGAAATTTTCTCCTTTCATCAGATTCATTTACGTGCACGCACTGATCAGCTTTGTATTCACCTTGTCAGCCTCGGGAATTTCACCACGACTGAATTGTTCGTAATAACAAAGTTCTTGTAATATCAATTAAATGTTAGTAGTTGAAGCTGTACATACGTTGAGGTTTCCTCTTGTCTCAACGCGCACAGCGTCCAAGACTAGCAACAAACAACGTCGAATCAAATAATTGTTTTCTAAAGATTACTAGGTAAATACAAGAAAGGTAAGCTTTCAAAAAGAGGAATTCAGTTGCAGTTTGGTAAGAACTGTGAAAATATGGATGTACAAATGACTTGCCGTGACGTAACAAATCAAGGGATCACCTTTTTTTATGTATTTTTTTCGCCTGCAGCTCGATACTTATACGCACGCGGCTCCGTATATATAATGCTGCCGCCTCACGATCCCCGCCTTTTGATTCAGATCCAGCTCGTTGGCAATTAGTATCGACCAATGACTGGAAAACACTCGTTAATCAAAGGAAAAACTTACCTGATGTATGGAGTGTTGTCTGGTATATGGTATTTTGCACCAGGATCAAAATGCTTCTCTGATCGATTGTTGGGGGGTTTGATCCCTTGGTATTTGGTTCTAAGCTCCCACCATTTTGTGTTGTAGTCTTTCTCTGTTATCTTTCCCTGGAACACTTTCCACCTCCACTGATCAATCAAATAACCAAATGGCAAAAAGGCGATCTGCCGTAGACCCATCTTCATCAGTGCGTTTATATCGCTTTCTAAAGCAAGAAAGATGTTGACATAAACACCTTCCATCATTAACAAAGATTCTCTCCTTTCTCGCTAAATCGTTTCTCGAGCAAATTGCCTATTAGTTTGATGCTTATCCCCGGTTTCTGTAAACTGCCGATGTGGTGCTATGAGAATTCCTTTTTGTTGTTATTTCATTTGTTGATAGTCGATCTAACACTAACTATTCGTATAGATTAATCCTTAATACGCTATAATATTCTTTTTAAGAAAGTGTCGGCTAAAGTTTCGCGCTCAAAAACACAGTAAAAACAAATTCTCCTATATATAACAAAAAGTATGGGCTCGAGTTGGGAGAAGTTATCAATAGGCACTACAACTGAGGTTGAAAGTTATTTAGAAATATTTAGTATTTTGTGACGCAATATATAGGTTGAATTAAGTTGACTTTCTGCGGTAGTTTCATTCTAATGTAAGAACAAGGAAACTACAAAAACGCTAAACGTTTACGCTTTCAGAATTTGAGGCAGTTTATACTTTTACTGCTGCACGTTTAGTCTGTCAGGAACTAACGAAGTTGCTTAAATTTTGATATCCAGTGATTTGTACATGTATAGAATGATGAACGTTATTCCAGTGTTTCCAGTGTATAATTAACAATTATTCCAAGAGCGCGCGTCATAAATCATCTCATATCCAACAAGCGCGAATGGAATAATTTTTTTATTAAATTTGATTAGTTTTCTAAACTCTTCCATACTTAAAAATAACAGCTAAATTTTATTTAGAACCTATTTTTTGGCTTTGCAAACACTACAGTCAGTTTCCATATTTGGTGAACTCCGAATATGAGCTGATAATCGAGATTGAATGAACCAATCAGAACGCGCGAATCGCAATATTCGAGATTGAAAATTTAATAATTCCGTATATACTCTGTGATTGGTCACTTCAATAAAAAGTCAGAGAACACTATATAGAACAATAGGAGGGGGCATACTACAGAAGCGTGACTATGTTAAAAAAAAGTGTTTCACCCTATTTACAATGCGAATCAAATCTTAGCAGAAGGTTTACATAACTCTCTCTTTAGTGTTTTGGAAGAGATTTTTTTAGCGTTAAAAACTAGATAACGCATTTCCTTACCATCATCTTGTTCGTAAACGTCTAACAATCCAATTTTTTGTAGATGTTGTGGCGTATCGACGGAGAGAGACAGGGTATCTCCGACAGCCTCGTGGAAGCCTGGATTAGCACCATCGCGATATGAATCCGGTTGGTCCCAGTACTGAAGAAAATATTGGATATGGCCCAGTTCGTGGTGCGTTGTGACCAGGTCATCGTGGGTAATCGTAGTGCATTGCTTTATCCTTTATAGTACAGAAAAAGTAGAACTCAAAAGAAGTATTCATCAAATAACGTCTTATTGGGTCTCGTTGCATTGTGTGTCTTGTTCTATAATAAATAGTGGTAGGTTATAAACATAGTAACATATAAACTTCCTGCATTGTTCAAGTTCTGTATATAGACTAAAAGGGTTAAACGCGGGAAAAACCTTGGTGTAGGCGCGTTTTGCATTACATATTTTGATGCTGACGTCTCATGCAGAGCTACCATCTAAATTTTTCGAAATCTCGGCAAGAAGACGACTTAATGTTTTTTATACCTTCTCAAGTGTTTCATAACGAAACAGGCGTTGTTTAATTAACCTATGCAAAAAATTGCGCCTAAGTTATTGTGCTGATCTATTGTCTTCATAACCATTCTTTAACATGATTGTTCTTTTAGTGTTAGCGAGCAACGACAGTAATTCTTCGCTCCTCACCTCCGGCCCCTTCTACTCTTAGCTTTTCATTGTTCTTACCTGCCTCACACAAACTGACGATTAAAGTACCAATTAAAGTACCTATGACATGAAAAATTTTATAACCTTAGTGGATCGACCTTGCTAAATGAGGATTAATAATGACGAAAAAAAGTCATAATCGTTTATGGCTCTCGAAATATTAATACTAACGTTTTCAAGTGATGAAAACAAGTTTGTATTTCTTTAAACCTGCTTCTAGTAAGTCCATAACCTTTGGTTGACTTAAAACCAAACTTGGCAACAAACTGTGTTCCGGGCTACAAATAAGTAAAGGGTTTAAATCAGTTCTTCTTACCGAGTAAAAGTTTTAATTGCCTTGTAAAATATTTTGGAATAATAGGAAATTTGATTTTTACAAATAGGGGGTCTTGAACCAAGTTTGTTGCCATTTACATGACGACGAAAAGTTGCTATTATTCTGACACCAAGACTCATCATCAGTCCAAGTGTTCGTCCAAATGGTTTGATTGGCAGCAGGTCTCAAAAAATCCAAATTTGCCTGTCACCATAAAAAGTTTTGACAATTTTTTTGATAACTATTTCTCATTTACTTAGGTTGATCCAATGAGGTTACATAATTTTTCATTTTATAAGCACTTTTAAAAAAATACACAAAGAAGGTAATGTAAACTTGTTTATCCGTGTTTTAAAACTGGCAAAATTATTCTTAACTAACATTGGCACCGTGAAAAGTATTGCTTTTTATAACCTAAACTAAATTTGAATCCAAAACTTTTGCACTTAATGGATTTAACGATATTTAAGAATGGCTTACACTAAAGAAAAAAAGTTCGAAAAAGTTTTAAGCGCACGAACAGTACTGCGACCACAAAGGATCGAGATTGCGTGTGGGTCTTTCAAGAACCATGGTTCAGTAAATTTTTTTGTGCAAAAACTGAGTTTGGGTTATGTAGGATTTACAGCTGAAGTAAATCTTGTAGTCGTTGTTTATTTCCGTAACCATAGATAATGATTTTAAACGCGCGATGAAAAAGGATGCTTTCAATAATATGAAAATAACGATATTCAGACTGCCACAAATTACTATCGAACATTAATGCGACCGCAAAGGATCAAGGTTACGTGTAGGTCTGCAAAGCACAGTGGTTTACTGCCTTTTTTTGTAAAACGGGTTTGGTGCTATGTCATAGGGTTAAAGACTAAAAAATCTTTTAGTCGTTACTGATTGCCGTAACCATAGATACTGACCGCTTAATCATTTTACTGACCTGACATCTTTGTTGATCTTGAAGTCCCAAGCAGAAGGGTGACACACCACTTCCCGGTCTTTTGGTTTCTCAAGTAGCGACTTCTCGTAAAAAGATTTCGGCAACTCTTCCAGTCCTATTGACACAAAGAAGGACTCTGCCAGTTTAACCACCTTTTTTGCAGTGTAGTTCTGAGCAACTAGACTTTTTGTTACATCAGTGCTGTTCTTGTTTTGGTATGGTTCCAAAAGGTTGTAAACGTTGGTCCAGGACTGAGCCCACATGTTACCCAATAAGTGGGCAGGGATCGGTTCGCCCATCATCACCTGGGGGTATTGCTTGCTCAGTTTGTATCTTGTGTAGGCATGCAGCTCCTGGTACAGATCTCTCAAATTTAGCCATAAACTTTCCACTATTTCAGGAAGATTTTCCACCTCGTACTGAGATCTCCACCATTCTCCAGCATCGTTCCAACCACGCTCTCTTGCTCCATTGTTGGAGAGTTTTACAAACTGAGTGTAGAATGGGCGAATTTTGGTCCCTGATGCTTCTCTCCAACCATTCCATGCAAACAAAAGCCGGTCGTAGTCCTTTGAACCAGCCATGATTTTAACAAGGTCAGGACTAAGCGATAAATTTTTCTTAGTTACATAGTCATACACTTTTGCCGTGCTATATAATCGTGTCATCTGCGCTGTTATTTTGGCCAGTCGATCTAGTTTGGCTGTGTCCTTTGACGAGCCGCTAGCAACAATGATTTTGATTTGGCGAGCAGTGTCAACTTTGAGTTTTGTTATGTCGTATACCGAAGCATTCTTTTGTGCTTTCAAGAAGTAGAGGTCATAATCCTTTTCAGCTTGGAGTTTTCTGTTTTCGTTAAACATCGTCAAATTTGTTGCGTAGTTCCAATTAGCCATGAAGAAGATATTATGTCGTTTTGGCATCTCTTTGTTATACACGTCAAGAAATGCTTTTGCTTTAGTTTCTTCGTTCGCGTCGTATTCTGCATTGACAAACAAAAGCAGCAATGGCAACAGGCACAGAAGTCCGAGTACCATGCGAAAGGCCATTGAGAACTGAGAGTAGCTTGACTTGTTGCTATAGCGCTAATGGAATGGCGAACAGGGAAAGCGGTGCTTGGTTGCTGCCTAGAAATTTCAAAAACTGACAGATAGCAAATAGCAGTCTGATTTCTCTTAAAGTGCCTATGACAGAAACATTTTGTTTTCTCAATGCATTGATCTTTGATGTTAAATGAAGAATAGCGGTGATAAAATCTATTATGGTTCTCGAGGTGTAAATGTTTCATGTTTACAACTGACGATGTCACAAAGTTTGAAGGCAATTCTCAACTTTTTAAAATCTATTGAGAATCTAAACCTTAGGTTGAATTTTAACCATACTTGGGCTGATGAAATAATAAAATTCAATAGTTCAAAATAGTAAAAAAAATATCCAAATAAATATGTTTGTAAAAGGCAATATAACTGTTTGTAGAATAATTGAATTTTAATGTATCCACGGCTCATTCACAGATCCCTTTGATTTTTTCTTTTACATGGTAAAGGGAATGGAAATTGTGTTGCACAACTTCTGGTTTGACAAAAAACTTTATTATTTCAGAAATTTCACCAATTTTCAATTATTTTTTTAAAAATCTACACACAGAGTGCATTAATATATTACCAGACTAGCTAACAAAAAATATGGAAGGTTCACCATGCATTTCTTACTAGCTTATATAGACTTCAGGCTTCTCATTGGAGCATAGGCCATCGACCAAAGTTTCCAACCTTCTTCGACTTTGAGTTCTCTTTTCAATCTCTCTGAAATTATAACCTTTTGCTTTCAATTCCTCTTCCACAATTATCCTCCACACATTCTTTGGTCTTCCACGCTTGTGCTTACCAGAAGGGTTTCATGTGAGCGCCTGCCTGGTGTTTTCTTAACGTGTGACCTTTCCACTTCCACTTCCTCCTTCGTATCTGCAATGCAGCTGGTTCCTGGATTGTCTTTTTGCGGCTACCATACTCTCGAAGTCAGTCCATTCCCAACATGGACTTTGTAGTCCGCCACGTTTCTTCTAGGCGCTTGCATGATTTTTCCTGTATCTGGGTGTAGCTGTGTGTCAGTAGAGCAATGTCAACCCCGAAGTTTAGGTCCTCTAGCTCATGCCACAGATTATATTTTTCCCTTCAGTACTTTTCCTCATAATTCAATTTACAGCAAGCAAAATTAGGAAGGGGGATAGTAAACTGTCGGACGCCTGTCGTAATTCTGCAAGACGTCCCATCATACATGTTTTTGACCAGACTAACAATTTTTTGGGTATCAAAAATACCGCATCAGCTTCCAAAGTGACTCTCTATCCACACTATCGAAAGCCTTCTGAAAGTCAACGAGTGTTGCATAGAAGGATGGATTGCTTCACTATAATCCTTAGCGTTGCAATTTGGTCAATACATGATTTATCCTTTCTAAAGCCTGCTTGATGGTCCACTTAGCTGCTTGACCTCTGCTACTTTCAATCGTTCCAACATTTACAACGATTTAGAACTTTACCAGGTACTGACGGAAGCAAAATTCCTTTACGATAGTCGCAAACACTTTGGTGGTCTATCTTTGGTAGCTTGACTAAAAACCCTTCCCTACACTTTTCTGGTCCTTCCTCCGTTTCCCAAAACTCTGAATTATCTGCCCTAGCATTTCTGATGATGTAAATATTGCTGCTTTCGGGGCCTCACCTGGAATTTCATCTGGACTTGCTGCCTTTTCATTCTTTGACGTTAAGATGGCCTTCCGTACTTCCTCCCTTGTTGGAACCTTACAGTTTACCAGGAATGGGCTTTCATATCACTTGTTTCTAAAATGCCCTGCCCTTTTTTTAGTTGGTCTTCCTTCTTCGTTAGTAGATTTCCACTTTTATCCCACACTGGCCCACTACTCTGCCGATATTTGTTAGCAAGCTTTCTAGTGGTGTCGTAGAGCTTCTTGGTATTCCTTTGTGTAGCTGCCTCCTGTGCTTTCTTAGTCAAAACTTCAATGTAACTCCTCTTATCCAGTCAAATGCATCTTCTAACTTCCTTATGGCATTCTGCATGTATACAGCTGCTTTGATTTTGCTGCCCTTGTTTGACTCTTAGTAAGCATGTCTTTCTTCATCTTCCTCTCATCTATTTTCTAAAGCGTGACAATGGAATTCGAGGCTTTTTGTGGCATTACTTCTTCCCCGCAACTTCCTCACAAACTTCCTTCGATGCCTTCTTCCTGTTCTGGCAGTTCTTTTCTTTCGTGTTGTTGGTGTCATCCTCTGGGCATCTTCTAAAGCCTGAAGTGCTTGTTATTTGTTTGACAAGATGCTCTGAAAGAAGACTACCCACCATACTTTGCCTGTTTCCGCCTCTCGCGAATAGGACAAGGGGTCGGACTTTTGGCGACACCATTCATTTTAGGGGGGTTTAAAATATGGAACTCAATTCACGAAGGTTTGAAGCTCAAAGGCTGGAATGTGTTGAAAATATTTCTTATAGAATCTACTAATCTACTAGACACATAATTTTAATGATGAAATATATGTATGGATGCTCTTAATTTGTTTGTGATTTTTGTTTTGTTTGTTTTTATGAGTTATTTTTATTTTATTTTCTATTTACTACCTTTCTTGATGTACTTGGCTTAGTTTGTTAGGACTTCTAGTAAATTGCAAGGTTTAAACGTTAAACGTATAATAATTGCCGCATGACCTGGCTACTTAGCTTGATTAGTTTACCTTTGAAAAATTGTAACACTTCTTGCTTTTTAACTCATTCATGCGCATGCGCAATGAATGAGTTATTGCGATGTGGACTGAAGGTTGCCCTTGGACCGTGGACGGAAGTAAACTTGATGCGAACTACGTCACATCCGACACACGTGAAATAGCACGTGAACGAGAGTCGCCATTTTGGGATAGACACGCTCTGCTTGTAGTGCTTCTTTTAGTATACAAAAGTACGTATTCATTTATGATTTTTGAATATCATTGCTTACGCTCATTATAAAATGCAAACAGCACATACGCCGAATCGAAAAGCCCACTTTCCAAATTTGAGCACAACTGAGCTTAAACTTACCAACTTACCACTTGGTACTACCATATTCATGAAAGCTGAATTTGTAAGAAATACGTCTTCGTTGTTTTGTCAGCTCTACACCACAAAACTGAATGGATCAGAAAGTGAAGCTAAAGGACACGAGGAAGGCAATGTCACAATCAGTGCGCCATATGCTAGTGATCACGCGGAAAGACTACAACATACAGAGTGTATACCATAAAGTGTACATCTTACAAGAATAGGCAGGCTAGGACTGCCTATGCCTAGTGGAATTGCTGGAGTCACTGCACCATTTTTTTCCTTTTGTTGCAATCCTGCCTTAGGAGCGCACAAACATGAATAATTTGGCTCTAAGAAGCCTTTGCTTCCATTTACTATAACCTCTACCATCTAAGTTAACTACAATAAACTTGTTGTTGAATTCGCATTTGGAGCCTAGCTGGAACCCAGTTTCTTGCTAGGACAACGAAAATTAGCAACTACTCTGAAGATTATTTTATTCGTTTCAAGTTTGGCTAAAGTTCTCTCCAGACTTCAAACCTTGCCTTTAAATCTTGTGACGTCATCAGTTGAAAACATTAAATGTTAGTATCTTTTGAACCATAAAAGATTTTAACAAAACTTTTTCACCACTATTTTTCATTTAACAAGTTTTATCCACTAAGATGACAAAATTTTTGTCATAAGCTTTTTAAAGGTTACAAAGGTAAGATATGATACCAGATCATTCATCATGTCCATCACTCTTTTTGAAAACAGTGCGTCTGTTATAGGCATATTAATGCCCGCAGGGAGAGAGGAGGGGGTGGTGAAGCGGGAGGGGAGGGGGCGGTGGGGCTGCGATCCGTGAGCTTGCGCCCTCCCCATTCTCCCACTTTTTTGTTGACCAACTACTTTAAAAGCGACATTAGTATGTGGCTCCCAATTTACTACATGCTTATATTAATCATCTGTCGCCAACCGATCCAAAGTTCGAAGTGGAACTGGGCCAACTCGTGTCCAAACCTACTCAGCCAACGTTAGTCAAGATTAAAGTTGGTGCCCGTTCCCTTGATGCAATTAACTGTTATTACTTATTTGATTGGTGGCTTGGGACAGAGGTGTTTTTGTTTCATTTCGGTTCGAAAGGTTTGTTTGTAAATATTACGTCAGAGAAAATCCGCCTATTTGTAATGAACAAATAGATTGGTTAACCTTGCGGTCGAAAGTTAGCGAACCATAACTGTAAACAAGCAGAGTTTGTCAAACGAAATTATTGCTGCCAGTCAACAGCAACACTAATCTCAACAATTTGGCCGAGTTGGTTTGGGTACGAGTATATATCGCCAGTTCCAAACCGGCTGGCGATAGCTGATTTTGTAAACTCGTGGTACATTGGTAACCACATGCTTCTGTTTGCAACTTGAGAAATTTTTGTGACGAAGTGGATTACGTTTTGGCTTCGTAAACCATTCGCCCTACTGAATATAACATTAATTACTAAAAACATGTCTTCCGTCTAGACACGCCGTTAATAATTTGATGAATAAAAGAATTCCGCTAACATTTAAATCAGAGTTTAATATTGAATCTACCTCGCTTTCTTCGAAAAACCCATATGCAGTACTGAGTCACTACAAAACAAATGAAAGCAAATATTTTCAGCTCGCAGCGTTTCACTTTCTTTTAGAAATAGCTAGTCAGTGATTTCGCAAGAACTGAAATGGTCCTGAACTAATATCGATAAAAGTGACTGGAAGTTCTATAAAGTACGGCTGCTAAAAGGACGTGAAAGGTAATTTAGTTTGTAAAGTCGGAGCAAGATTACCGATAAATTAACCTAGTTAATTCTACAGTTGTATTCAAAGCTCCGTAAGTGCGATTGCCTATAAAAACCGACGGTCGCCGCACAGTTTGGAA
>JANVCF010011015.1:0-14502 GCA_025388745.1 Hydrozoanthus gracilis
TGATTAAAAGAGAGAAACTGCAAATCATTTCTTTATTGCTTTAAGTTAAATGTCGAAGCTCGGTAAAGTTTCAAAATGGTTTTCGAGCCCGAGCCTCAGCTTGTTCTTGACTTGTTCTTAAGTTTTGGCCAATCTGAGCCTCGTTGTTCTTATAAAGTTGTTCTTATAAAAAAAGGCGGGTAATAAACCCAACCATGCGTGCGAGACTCAGTGCAGCACGTTCGTTTCGCTCTATTTTGAGTTTCCATTATAAACACCACACAAGACTCGTGTATCCGGTAGCAATAACTGCCGTGACGTAGCAGACATACAAAAGTATAGGTCTATCTTTGACCTGTGAAAGCTTTTTTTTGCCTCGGTAATAATGATTGATGTTGATATATGTTGATATGTTGGTATATAATAATACAAAAGAAGAAAATAATAAAAACATACAGCGAACTGAAACCAAGCATACAAAAAGGTCGTTAGCGACGGATAAACAAAACAATCGTCAACTAATCCCATAAATTTCTAAAAGGGGAACATATAATGAATGAATTGAAAGAATTGTTTGAGTAGATTAACGTTCAGAAGTGAAACATAATTTCAGTTTTAGTATAGTCAGTTGAAGACACTCGGGGATTTGGTATCATCGTTTCCCGAGCTCCCAAGTTTGGTATATATGTGTAGAAGCGTACTTGATGTGCAGTCGGGGTTTGTTCTTATAAATCATGAGAGGCAGAGTATATGTGGTTTTTGAAGCAAGTCGAATGTTATATTGGAACTGACGTTTTACAACACTGAAAAGACCATTAAAAGCTTAAAGAAAGCGATCATTATAATATTGGTTGCTGAAAAGAACTTTGTATTTTTTAACTATATCTGGCAGTTTCAATAAAATAAGTTTATTAAAAATTTTTGGAGAAGTGAGAATGAAAATCGGAAAAGCTGACAATTCCATCTGCTTTTTGCTGTAAAACCATCAGAAGGTTCAAGGTAATCTTGTAATATTGGCCATGTTACTGTATCATGAATAAGAATGAGAAACTAATGTGTAGTAAATCTAAGTCAGTAAATTACGCGGGAAAACGTGACGGAGTTTTGAAAGAATACCGATATATCTGGAAACTTTCCCGCTTTCTTAATTCGTGCGTGTGAAACTTCAATGTCAATTATTCAGTTATACATTACTACTATTAAACATTCTTTTTCTTCAAAACACAAATTTTAAGATTAACTTTTGACGCTTCTGTTAATACATGTTACCCAAGGAGTATAAGTCGTGCGACAATTGATATACAATGTCTTTAACGGAAAACGTTCGTCAATCAACTAATCAGTCGTTGCCGTTGTAAAAATACATGCACTGTATCATGCACTGTATGATTGATACCGTTTCGGCTCAAGTATTGCGCCGCTAACTTGTGAGTAGTTTTGCCTGCATGTCATGATGGTGCAGGGAGCTATATCAGTTGAGACTTTGTTCCCTAGTAAATTCGCCCTTGCTGGTCAGTTTCCAGACGAAAGGCCAAATGAGGCTGGGGATTGGACGATTGGCTAATTACTCGTATGTATAAAAACCTTTGCTGTGTGCCGAATGAAACCAGACAGACTATTAAGGCCAACGGACCTATGCGTGACAATTAGCGCGAGAGAAAAGTCAGCCAGCGGAAAGGTAACAGTGGTATCGATAATACAAATATTTGACCAATCTAACACAGCTAATTCGCTTTTAAAAATTTCTACTCTGTTATTAGTAGTCTATTGAAAAAAAGAGCTCGTAATTGAGCCTGTGGTTCGCATTATCAGAAGATTTTCCCACTAGAAAATTGCTTTTATCTAATTCATGTAGATCACCTGAAAGAATATATGAATTTAAAATTCGAAATTAGTTTACGGAGGTTTGTCGGTTATTCGCACTAGAGAAGATGGTTTTCTTCTATCTGACTTCGGCAAAAGCACGTTGGGCTGGTTTTTATTGTCAAGCGCCCTAAAACTAAATACAGAGCTACTCCCGCTGTCTTTGTTTGGTTTCATTGTTTAGGGTAGTTCATCGACGGTACTTAGGTATATCCTGGCTAAACACGTAAATCTATGTAGTGTAATCTTTTGTCTTTAACCAAGACCGAAAAAGTTAACTGCGGCAAAATGAAATTAAAGTAGATTTAGATAACAGCTTACATCGCTAAGGTGATTACAAAGACTTCTTTTGTCGAAGTAAATTAGCGAGAATTAATTCAACGGGTTTATTGCTGGCGTCATGATCAGAAAGTGCGAGTCTAGAGTCAAAATGCTCGAACCAACTTTGGTGACAAAAATGTTCATTTGACCTCGTTTTAGAGTTGAGTTCTTTCTCTAACTTTACTATTTCACAAATGAACTTACTTCTACAAGCCTGCTCTCTACTTTGTACCTTGTCATCGAAAACAAGTCGCGAAAAGATTAGACGATATCTTGTAAAGTCAGTAATTAAACCAACAAAAAGAAGTAAAAGTTACCATAAACAAACTAAGTATTATTCTCATATTTGCACTACTCACCAAGAGAAAGATTCTTAATAGAACGTACGTTTGAGAGTCTAAAAAATCTAATATTCACGGTTTTCCGTATCCGAAATTTGCATCACAGAAAAGAAAATATTGGGAAAGCTCACCTGTCACATTTACATTCATTCAGTCATTAATCTCACTTTTTGGCAATAACGCTGTCCAGTGATGGGTTAATGAATTACACCAACAAACGAGCTCTCGTAAAATCGAGAGCGGCTGATGTAATGTTTTGATCCGACCATATAGCATTTAAAACTAAGCAAGGAGAATAAATTTTTTGTCTTGAATTTCGCTACGTTCTTTACTTACCCTTTTCCAAACATGCTTCTGTTTGCCATCTGAGTCACGTGGGAGTGAGTTTTTTTTAAAAAACAGGAAGTTTTGGTGTTCTGGTATAAAAGGGATAGTCCCGTTAACTTTTCGTGAAATTTGAACAAACTTTGAAAAGCAGCTGTTGGTTAAAGAAACGATCCACTTTCACCAATTTGAGGTCAGTAAGATTATGATCGTGAGACAACTTCATTTTTACAATAGTGAATTAAGTCTACGGCATCATATCTTGTACTGGCATATTTTGTATGCTAGGCCCGTATTTTGTCATTATTTTATTTTGTAACACTGGGTTTTTGAGCCCAGACGTTGCCCTAGTAAAATTGAAGTTTTTTTCGGTAGTATATGCGCAGTTTTTTTCTAGTTTGGTTGTGCTCAGAGCTTAAGCAAGTAAAACCATTTCGTAGGTCAATCGTGCAGCTTCGTATACAGTACAGAGGGTACATTCGCGACTGAGTTTAGTATGAACTTTGTACCACGTCTGAAATTAAGTATGAAGGTGCCTAATGTTACTCGACTGATTCTTTTTAACCACAGCGTGTTGTTGAGTTTGGCTATTTCAGCCTTGATTTTTGTAATGGCTGGATACTAAGTCAGACAGTGACGACCAAAGTCAAAAGGAACCATAAATGCTTTTTCAGTTCAATTTGTTATAGAGCGCTACTTTCGTTATGCAAAACGAAATTGCTTCGTCACTATGTTCTAAGGAACACCTGCTCCCAGTTTATTTTCTTTCAAACTTCCTGCTACTTATCTACTTTCATCTTCAAGTGACGAAGTAATGATGAGTGGGAACTAGATAGGAAAACGGCAGTGGAATGCAGAAAGGTGCTAATTGCGGTATTAATAAACTGTTGATCTGATAGGCTAATTTTTAAAAATGGACAATATCTTCATAAATACGCTAATGTATTTCTTTCCAGGCACTCATTCTTTCTTTTCTAGCTGAAACATCTGTTTTGAAATTTAAGAAAAATTCTACGTGGGGGACATTGAAAATTAAAAGTTTTGCTTCTATTTAGTTTGGGAGTTCTATGATTGGCTTAATTATTATAGCACCACAAAAGATACGATGATTTAAAATAGAGTTTCACTGCACGCTTTTTACCTAAGAACTAAGTTGTATTTCTCAGTATGAAAATTTAAACATTCTGGTGAGGGAAATGTGAAATGCCACAGAACGTAAAAAATGGGAATTTCCTTAGTTCTGCATGTTTCGTTATGCAAAACGGTCAAAGAATTCATTCGTCATCATTTAAGCGTGATGTTCTAGGGAAAACCTGCCATCGGTTTATTTATTTTTTCAAATCTCCTGCTACTTATCTATTTTCAACTTCAAAAGCTCAAGAACTCAAATAAGGCAATTGGCATTCCTTTTCTTCTGAGGAAATAAGACAAACTAGTTCATAATTGAACGATCGTTGTCATTTGCTTTACTTTTACCAAGCTTGCTGATGCATTGGGGAACAATTTTCTAGGACAAAGGAACTTTGAAAAGCATGTGCATGCAAGCATGCAGCATCAAGATGTGATGTGTAGGGCATGCCAGGTTGATTAGTAAAGACTAAAAAACGTATTAATAAATGTTAATATTTTACGATGAAGCAAAGAAAAGGTTCGATTAACACCGTCAATATTTCATTCTAAATGTTAATGGATGCCAATACTTCATTCTAAATGTTTAATGGAAAGGTTCGATTAAAAATGTCATTGTTTCATTCGAAATGTTTGATGGAAAGTTCGATTAACAATGTCATTGTGTCATTCTAAATGTTAAAAAAGATTCGATTAACAACTTCAATATTTCATTCTAAATGGAAATGGAAAGTTTGGTTAACAATACCAATATTTCATTCCAAATGTTTAATGGAAAGGTTCAATTGATAGTGTCAATATTTTGTTTAAAACGTTTAATGGAAAGGTTCTTTCTAATCGCTTGATTTGTGACTTAGCTTTTATAACTTACATTGACGTTTTGAAGGTTCCTGCAGTAACATTTACTGTTAGCAACAAAGCCCCACGGAAAGCTAGGGTGATGGTCTTTGGTTTTCTTTTTCTACGAATTCATAGTGCTCTAGCTCTCGGGACATCCAGGCTTTTCTGGCCTCATTTGAGCCTCTCAACTGAATAATAAGCGCCAAGCTTCAGTTGTCCAAACTATGGACTAGCTCCAAGAATTCTTCCGTGTCTCTGTCCTTTGTAAAGTTTTAGCAGGCGCATGTAGCCAAAGAACTTCACTTCCCAGAGTTTGTACTTCGCCTCGTCCCCGTCGCACATTGGTGCTTTCCTGGGTAATAACCTGTTATTAATGTTCATCAACTTCGCGGCAGCACTTGCAATCTTAACACCTTTTTTCTATTTTTTATCCTTAAGGCCATTGCTATCAATAAGTAAAGTAAATTAAAGTAAAGTGGTGCATTCCATATGAATGCTCAAAGGCGCTTTACAATGATCAGTTTACCCCCAGTGGACCGGAATCACGTATAGGCGCAATTGGCCGCTGCAAAGCGTTGCATGTATGCTGATACTGATTTTATTGACCCCGGAAGGGTGGAAAGCTAGATTCCCTTTAGCGAGAAAGAAGCTCGCTAAAAATATTCAACCCTCGATCGGTCCGGGAATCGAACCGGGGACCTTAGGATTGGAAGGCAGAGATCTTACAACTGTGACACCCCAACTTTCCTCGATTCCCTAGAAAAATTCAAACTACCCAGTCCACTTTGTCCTGTGCAACTTAAGGACTAGCAAGAGGTTCTATTGGTGTCTGAAGGAAGACTTCTTTGTTATTACTATCAAACTTTAATCCAGCAAAGGTAGCAGGTCCCGCTGACAGAATTACGAACTGGCGATTTAAAGGACATGCTGACTCGCTCACCTTTCCCGGTAAAGCTATCATCAATGCACCATTCAAGCAGCAACGCATACCGGACATATGGAAATGTTCTAGTGACACTTTTGCTAAAAAGAGAGCCCGTACAAAACCTAAAGAAACATCAATGACCTATATCGTTAACACTATGTATGTCAAAAGTTGCTGAGGAAATTGTTGTATCTAACTTCGTTAAGCTTGCTGCAATGAAAGTCCTTTTCTTTAACGGTGCTGTCCCGAAATCCTCCACTACCATCGCCTTGCTGAGTATAACCCATGACTGGACAACCAAATGGAACTGATGGCAATGGATCAACAATCGGGTCGATCCACCGAAAAACGATTGATCTTATCAACCATGTGGAACGTGAGCATTCTCGTCAAAAGACTGCGCAACTTAGAACTATCAGCAAGTATTATCAACTGGATTATTGATTTCCTCAGTAACCACTTCCAAAGAATCAGACCAGCAGTAGGTTGTTACTCAAAATGGGGTGTAGTTCCAGCAGGAGACCCCCAAGATCAATGACATCCCAAGTTGTCCTAAAAGGTGAACTCAATGCCGCTAAAGTAGGACAGTTGTCACAGAGAAACAGAGTCCAGTAAAATACAGACAAATGCAAAGGACTTAGAATCTCTGTTGCAAAAAGGAAAGTATTTGAGCCAGTTGTAAAGTTGGTGGGAAAGATCTAGAAGTAATGGCAAGTGCAAAGTCTTTGTGTGTAACCATCTCGAGTGACCTATCATGGAGCGAACACGTAAAAAAAATAATAAAGAAATCATCCCGAAAGTTATACTTCTTGGTTAAACTGATGAGCTGGGGTAAGATGTAAAGATCCGTATTTGACTACGCACTGCCTGTATTCTATTACTTACTACCAAAGGACTTAGCTCACGAAATAGACGGTATGAAGAAAAGGGGGTTAACTATTATAATTCCCAGTTTTAACTACAATGAAACAATTCAGTATATTTGCATGGACTTAGTCTCACTAAACGATGAATAGCTTATGCAAAGATCTTTTCAAAAATATTGTTAATGATAAAAGCTGCAGTCTGCACTATCTGCTACCACTTTTACATAAAGCCAACAGATTTACTTTATGAAGAACATCGAAAGAGCAAGAACCTTCATGAACCAAGAATTAAAACTAATCGAACTAGGAACATATTTATTATATCGTGTCTCAGTAATTTTGATACAGTTTAGCCAATTTTCATGGAACAGAAATTTTACTGTTCAAAATTGTAAAAAACGATGGAGAGCAAATCATTTCTTAAACCCATCCCCAACAGACGTGCGCAAGTAAACGTTTGGTTTCAACTCCAGAAAGAGCCTCCCACAAGATCCTGAGCTCAGCGAATAAAAGAAAGAATGGCTGCTACAATCCACAAAATAGAATTTAGAAAACCAGCTGCGTCAGGATTCCAAAAGTCGTTGTCGAAACACATCGACCTCGTCAAAAAGTCAAGCAAAGTGTTTGTACAAGCAAACAAAACAAACAACCGTTTACAAGATAAAGCCTGGCCACTATAAAGCAATCCTCAAGAAAAACATCGAAAAAGAATACGCAAAAACTCCTACCGATCTAGAGCAACGCATTAACAACAAAGCAAAAGAAATCGTCCAGAATCTACAGACTGACGAACGCGTTGAAATATTAGACTGCAAAGACGCATTTGTTTCCCTAAAAGACTACAAAGGCAACTTTTAGAACAGTCCAACCTGCCGCTTAAACAACCCTACCAAAACAGAAATAGAACAATTCAGCAATCAAATTCTAGGCAAGATAAAGATAAGCACAACACTCATATTAAGAGAAACCGGATCAATTAATGGTAAAACACAAGAGTCACTCCAGACTGGTTCAACAATATCCCGAACAAAAGCCAACATTCCTTTAATGCCTTTGACGTCGTCAATGTTTACCAATGCATCCACACCACGTGCGCTCCAGGAAAAAGCACTTGACTTCGCAGATAACATCGTCGAAATTTCCACAAGTTATCGTTAGATTATATTACACACCAAACAATCAATACCGTACAGCAAAGGAAACGCATGGTTAAAAAAGCACACATTTAGCTCCTTCGACGTCACTATTATGTCTTTTGATGGCACCGAATCTTGCGAACTTGTAAACACATACCTACTGTCCAAACTGCGAGAAAGTATCAGAAAGAAAATTGAGCTATACCGACACGATAGCCTTGGCGCATTCAATGAAACAGCAAGAAGAATCGAATGTGTCGAAAAATAAAATCTGCAAAGTGTTCGCCGACAACGGGCTTAAGATATCCTTCGAGGCCAATAAGAAGATCGCAAGTTTCCTGGACGTGACTTGGGCCTAAACAAAGAACAATACCAAGCTTCTTTAAAGCCCAGCAGTATTCTATTATATACATAAACCCAGAGAGCAACCGTCCTCCATCAATCATTAAAATTATTCCATCTATAAAAACAGAAGGTTCAATGAGAAATGAGTAGGCTTCCTGAATAAAGAATCTTTTGAAAAAGCCAAACCTGAGTATTAACGCGCCCTAGAAAGAAGCGGATACGACTAAGAACTTCAATACAACCACTACATTTCCCAGCAACGCACAGAGAAAAAACGCCAGAGGAGAAACATCGCTTGGTACAACCCACCACATAGCAAAAACGTCACCACCAACGTCAAAGAAAAACTCCTTAACATCACGAAGTGACAAACTATTACCAACGGACACCCCCTCAAGAAACTCTTTAATAGGAATACACTCAAAATGAGTTACTCTTGTATGACGAACCTTGAGAAAAGGATCAAGGCCCACAATAAAGCAAAACTCAACGCACAACAAAAAACATGCAGCTGTAGAAAAGAGGCCTGTCCACTAGAGGGTCTATGCCTTACGAAGAATGTCATCAACCAAGCCAAGGTCAACATGTCAGAGGCAAAGCCGGGAGCGAAGAAACACTTACATCGACTTGACGGTAGACGCTTTAAAATCTAGATTTAATAATTAACAGCTTCATTCAGAAACAGAAACAAAATGAATTCTAGGAACTGAGCATATGGAATCTAAAAGACACTAACACTGAATTCTCCCTCAGCTGGAAAATCATAGCATGCACCGCTACTTATTCGTTATAAACTTTGTATTGCCAAAAAGTTCTGTTTAGTATGCAAACCTAACTTATGCGTTCTAAACAAAAGAGAAAAACTCTCAAGTACTTGCCGTTATTCAAGTAAATCATCTCTAAAAAACGTGTGAATTTTTGTTTTATTTCATTTCACTTTACTGAAAAATGTGCAAGTTCTAACGTGCGAATTTTAACATTTTAGTGTATGAATTTTAACCTTTTAACGTGCCAGCCTAGCTTATCTGTTTGTTGTGCTGCTTAATTGCTTATTTAGGATTTTAAAGCTCGCAAAAAGCAACCGAGACTGGCAATTAGTTATATTGAGAACTCAATGAGAGGCGTGAAGTAGCTCCTTTAGTGTGGACTGTAGTTAAAAACCCAACCAAAACAGTTTTATTATGGTTGTCAGCTTGTTATATTTTGAAGCCTGGCTTTGTTATACCTTCTGTTGAATTCTCACGGAAGACGTACGATCCTAATGCAGCCATTGAAACATTCCCCCAGGGCTGCCGGAGGGTCTTGGCTTCGTGTGTTTGGTTCTTACAACAAACTTGCCATGAGCTGCATTCACTTTAAGGTTTTAGTTAGACAGTCCCAACTGTGAAAAAGCTGCTAGAAACGGGAGCAGTTTGAGATTAAACGGGAAACGACGTTTGATAACGTAGTACATGCACAGCAGGAACTAGTATGGACGAGGTGGCTCCCTGAATGTTAATAGTAGGTTGAAGTTTTTTAACTGTGGATGCAAACTCATCAATGAGAAACTTGCTCAAGATAAGTTCCTGTTTATACAATTTCATTTTGCTGTTTTAAACTATAATTTAGCATCTTAGATTTTTCTTTTTTGAAACAAACTGTTATAACTAGGATAACCAAATTAGATGGTGCTAGAGGAAATGCTATGTTCAGAAAATGTTTAAAAAACAACAGTTAGTGACATGAGCTTAAGGTTTCTTTTTCTTTAGATTTGTTTTGATACATTTTTGGCATGTAGCACTGAAAAATTGAGAAAAGTTCCCCTTCTCAGAACACTCAAAAAGCCGTCCGGTGCCTATCATTGAATCTCATCTAAAACTATATGTGTTTGTTTTATCTTCTAATTTCTTCCCTTCTCAAAACTCTTACATTTCTATCACAGTTTGTTATTATTATTATTTCAATGCTACATCCACTGGCGAAAGGAAGATTATTTTTGAAGTTATTATACCTGCTCATGGCAAAAGAATCAAGAATAAATAGTATACGTATGTATTCGCCAAAGCAAGGTGACTTTTTGAGAACTTGCACCGGCTGATCTACCAAGACAAAGACGAAAACATTCGCTAAGATCAATCAACTTTTTAGGCATAAAAGGCGCAGAGTAAACAACCAAACATGGAAGTTTCATAAGGCAGAACTTTCACCAGACCGGAGAAAAACGCTTCTTTGATAAAAAAAAATTCAAAGATAGTTTGTTAGAACTATTTTTGTTTCACTGAATAATTGTCGTCTCAAGGAGGTGTAAACTGGATTGTTTGAATGATCCGTGAGGGAGAGCGCGCTAAACTGCTTGTTTTCTTTTAGATCTTCTTCATGGTCAAAAACTTTAGAACAAATATTCTCAAATGTTGCCATTTCAGGGCATGCTTCCAGATTTGCTGAAAGTTGTATTACTAAACAAAACCAGCAGCATTGATTCGAAATTAGTGCATATCGTGCCACGTATATGCAAACGAACCCTTTTTTAATTTTCTGCATTTGTTCATTAAAGCAAAATGTTTTGAATTCATTATTATGTGGTTAATCTACAAGTTAATCTACAACCGGATTGCCGAGATTACTTTGCGGCGGCGAAACCGGGGGGGGAGGGGAACACTGGTCCCCCTAATTAGTTGGTTGGCCAATACATTTTTGGTCACTGCAATAGCTTTTGAGTAGGGGTTTCAGATCTTAAAGCAAATATCAAAATTTCCACTGTGCCCACCCCCCCCCCACCAATAATTTTTTGCTTCCGCCGCAGATGTAACCATAAGTAGCTGGTTAAATGATCAAAACTGTATTAAGCTCAAGGCCTTTTTTTATGCGGATAATAAAATTAGCTACAGTTTATTTTCAGTATTAACCGTGCATGACAACAGTAAATACTAGCTCAGTTTAAACTTGAAACCAAACATCTAACTAAGGTAAAAACGCTTCGGTATTAAGATCATTGGCAAGGTCTTCGTGTGTCTTCGTTCATCACTCAGTTTTGAAAAGGAAGGAAAACTAGCATTTTCTTTTCTTTTTATTTTTGTACTACTTTGCTCTGTATTCAATACTGATAGACTTCTCTCTTGGAACCGAGCTCGGAGTTTTCTTATTTTTCATCTAAGAAAATTGGACATTTTTCGGCGCTTCGGTTTGTGTTCAACTGAAATTCGTAACGAAGGAAACAGTCGGTGAAACTCTTTCAATATGGTAGCTGGCCATTTAAAGGACTTGGATTTGACAAGCTTTTGGCTTTTCTGTGTTCCATTGACGGTTTTCCATCAACCAAATCGGCTTTAAGTGGGAAAACTATTATTTTAAAAGCTTTTCTGTTAAAATTTTCTGCAGTTAAGTAGACCACTTAATGTTTACTATCTACTTTGGGATCGACTAAAAAGTTAATTGTTTCAAAGGTTTAATCACCGCTGCCGGAAGTTTCAAAACTGTTGGCGTCTTGATACGCTTCGATCCGGCCTTTAGTGAAAAAAGTCAGCGCCTTAAACCCTTTAGACGGTAATAATTTAAAACGATTAACTTTTATGTTGGTTGCGAAGTTGCTTTGTACCAGTTCACACCCATCGAGAACGCACCGAGCGGTTTTGATACAAACTAGTTTTTATCATAAACTGGGTTTGTCACCGGGTGAAAATGCACTATATATAGAAGATGAAAAGTATATAGGTTACTTTGGTGGTTAAAAGATATTATTTGAGTATGAACTGTGAACAATAAAATGCTCCCGGTGTTTTGATCGTGACCAGTGATCATTTTCACGTTTTGATCACTTACTATTTCATAGTTTCGCTTGATTTAATTAAGTCCTAAAAAAGCAAAACAATTATAGTAAATCACCTCTAGGTTCAAAGTTTTTACCCCTAAAGTGACTATTAATGTCTATGCAACTTAGAGTAACTAAAAAGGTTTGACTTTCTTAATCAATTACATTAGCTAGATTGAAGCTTTGACAAAGAGAAGTCTAGAACGTATAATAGCAGCATTTGCCAATTAAAAGACTCGATATAACTTTTCTATTTCAGAACAAAGAAGGCGTCAAGGTAACACATCAAGTGGGCATCGCCTGCGGAATAAACTACTTAACCGCCGCACAGATGACATTTCACATCTAAAAGAGACTTCTGCGCTTTGAATATAAAGACGTTCCAGGGACGAGACCGACATTCCAAGAGTAAACAGTCATGCGGAATGGAACACTTATCTCAATAACTCCCCTGTTCCTGCAAATGATTCAAAACTGCACATTTGAAAACCTCACAAAACCGGGTGAAGCTCAAAGTTTTCAACTCTTCCGATTTGCCAATATTTGTTTATGCTTTCTTAGCCTGTTAACAGCATTGATTGCGATTACAGCAAACGGACTGGTTATCGGGGCAATATCCCGCACCTCATCATTACGCAACCCGTCCAATATTCTACTCTGTTGCCTAGCGATTACAGATTTTCTAACAGGGGTTCTAACACAACCTTTATCTGCGTTGGCAATTATTGCCCTAGAATCCGGAAACTATCGTATGTACTGCACGGCATATCGGGCCAGCATAGCAGTCGGATATTTTCTGTCAGGAATATCATACCTCACGCTGACGGCGGTCAGTTTCGATAAATGCCTGGCCTTACATCTTCACCTCAGGTATCGAGTGATAGTGACAATACCCAAGGTACTGGCGGCAGAGGTTGCGTTCTGTTCAGTAATGGGGCTCTTTACCGTGGCTCAATTTAAACTTGGGGTACGCATACGTGATACTTTCGTCGCCATCATCGGCCTTTCGGGGCTCCTTATCAATATGATATCTTACACCAATATTATAAAAACTATTATCAAGCACGAAGGTGCGATAAAACATCAAGAACAGCTGGCCGCTCGTTTTCAGGGTCGGAGCGCTTCAGACTTCAAACGTTTGAGTAAATCTTCGCGAACAATGCTTTTGCTGTTTCTACTCTTTTGTTTTTGTTACCTCCCGTCTATTGTCTATGCCGTCACGACTGCTGTCTCTTACAATAGATATTTGTCGGTGACTAGAAAGATATTTTACGAATTTTCAAACTTTTGCGTTGCATTGAACTCAAGTTTAAATCCTTTGCTATTTTGCTTTAGAATGAGGGATCTTCGACGAGCTATCCTTAATTTGTTGAAAAGTAGCTACGCCAATGGGCGTTCCAAGTGCATGAAACGGTGACTCAAACTCCAAACAGCATATTATTATTATTATTATTATTATCTATTATTCATTATCAGGGAAATTTAGATTATGAGAATAAATTACACGTCTCTTTAATTTCCATATTTGTTTGTTGGTTATATTTTATACAAGCAATAAAACGCACTTCCCTCGTCTATGTACTTTTATTAACAGTCGACGAATATTGGTCGAGTTGATAACGGCTCGTGACTTCAATTCTCCAAACATCCCCCTCGTGTTTATAAAAATAAACATTGACACAATGTGGTGTGGTGTGTGGTGTGGTGTGGACTGAGCTTTGAAAATTGGAAGTCTAAAAACACCATCTTCAGCACTCTCATGCCGAAATATGTGACAAAATGGCACTAAAAATTGTTGACGTTTTTCCTTTTGTCTTTACCTAAAAAAGTGGTTGTCAGGTACGAGCACCTATACTATCTAAATACGATGGTCAAACTATAGAGATTGAGAGAACCATAACATGTGAAAAAAGAATTGTTACAATTTGTTGTAGTAAAAAGTTCAGACCAATCTATACAAATATCACAGATTATCTGCATTTCTAAGTAGGCAAAGAACCGCAAGTGTGCAGCACTTTCTCCTTCTAAGCACACTCTCAAAAGGTTGACTGACAAAAAGAAACAAGGTTGACTGACAAAAGAAACAAGAAGGTTGACTGACAAAACTTGCAGAAATGTTTATTGGTTCTCTAGTTCACGACAAAAGGGTCAAGATCCTACTTCAACTGCTTGTGTTTGCTAAACAAAGTTGTTTGGGGAAAATGATTGCCTTGGTGGGTGGAGGAAAGTTAACAAAAGTAATTTCTTTCAAACCTAGGGGGAGTGTACTCTCACATACCGGATACATGGGTATGTGCTGCTGGAAAGGGTATGGTTTTCAAGCCATTTGCTCTCGGATAGGGTCTAGTGATCAAACATAGAAAATTGGTCTAAAATTGGGTCCTACTTAACAGTATCGCTATGCGGGCAAAAATTGTAATAACAAAAGACTGAAATCAAGAACAATAGAGCATTTTATATCCCAGGTTTTATAGAAGATACTCAAGTATAGGATCACAAAATTTGCAAAATCTACTCTTGTGAAGGGTAGGACTTCAACAAACCCAACAACACACCCTACCCAAACTATATTGGAGTACTTAGCACCCTTGGGGGGGGGGGGGGGGGGGGGGGGGGGGGGGGGGGGGGGGGGGGGGGGGGGGGGGGG